>JARHVA010001821.1:562500-572500 GCA_037957365.1 Torreya grandis
GCTTCACTTTCCATTGAGTAATCTATTTCAATTTTGGGGGGAAAGGATGCCAACTTATATCACAATAGCTCCAAGCTTCACTTTTATTAGGCAATTTAAGCCATCCTTTCTTAACAACCATGTATGAAGCACAAATCACACACCAAATTTAACATTTTATCATCCACATTTCCACACACAAGACATTCAAATTTCCCATTTACCTAATGGTTTTTATATATAACAATTGGTTCCTTTCATCAATTTCCCAATTTGCTTGATCCTTCCTCCCCAATTCTACTACTGCCTAGAATATTGGAGAGGAGAAATGCAATTTTTTTTACATCTTAAAGAAATGAGAGGGTTATTTACATCAAGGTAATAAATAATTATGTATAATTTGATGGACAAGTATAAAAAGGGGTCCACAAATTGATTAATTAGAAGGGTCACTAGCAGTACATGACTAACAAGACTGAAAATAATAATCATGCACCCATAACACATACACATTCAAGGCCAAGCACAATTAGAACAATTATGTGGGGGTGGTATTGTGTCACCTCACATCCTCCCCTTTACCATTTTTTATCTTCCCCTTGTCATTTTTACACTAAATCACCCATCAAAACATTCACATAATGATAATTAAATGTGACATTATTATAATTATATAACTTGGGATTCCCATAATCCTCTTGAGACCTCATTACTATTGTCAATAGTTTTTGCACTATCATGCACATTGACTCATATCATTGGATCTAGATTGTGAACGTCATGGCACTGAATGTAGATGTGTTACATACATAGATTGATAAAAACTTGAATCATCACCTCATCATAATAACAATAAGAAATAATAATATGTCATCATGCTAAATCAAGGGATATTAATAAAAATAAATTATGTCAGTCGCGACACTGATATTGTACATGCACCATATGTGGTTAGCATGATAATTAGTATGGAATAATTATATCATCATGAAAAAAATAAGAAATAATGACATCTCATTATAATATAGTAGAGTAATATCCTAAAACCATCTCAATAAAAAACACATATCCATAAACATAACATAATTATGACAAAAAATATTCATTGGAGATAATGTTATAACTCAAAAAAAAAAAAAACCAATGTCCATAATAGATTTGGAGAGGGCATGACATCCTTCCCCTATAAAAAAACCTCCTACTAGAAGATATGTGAAAATATGAAGGTACTGGGATTGAAGAGGTGTTGCATGCTCCCAAGTAGTAGCACATTCATCATATCTATCCCACTAGAACTTAACCTAGTCCAAGTCTCATCCTTAAAGGGTTCACCTCCATCGTCCAAGATTTTGATAGGATCCAAGGAAATTTTATCATCCTATACCTCCTATAAGGAAAACCAATTCAAAATATGTGATATATCTGGAATATATTTTTGTAAAATGGAAACATAGAAAACATCATGCACTTATGACAAATTAGGTGGCAAGACAAATTGATAGGCTATGGGTCTAATCCTTTCTAGAATGTCAAATGGTCCCACAAAACACAATGCAAGATTAAAGCCTTTTCTATAGTGAATTTGAATCTTATAAGGTTGTATCCATATAAAACTTTATCTCCCACAAAAAAATTATGATCTAGTCTCTTTACATTAGCCTATCTCTTTTGACACTCTTGTGCCTCATGCAGGTGATGATGAATCTGCACTATCTATCACTCCATGTCTTGCAACATTATAGGTCCAATGGACACTTGGTCTTCCATGTGGTCCCAACTCAACAAAGTTAGACACTTCCTATCATACAAATATTTAAATGGTGTCATCTTCAGGGAGCTATGGTAACTATTGTTGTAAGCAAACTCTAGCAAATAAAGGTAGTCTTCCCATTGGGATTGTTGATTCATAACATAAGTCTGTGACATATCCTTCAAAACTTTATTAACCCACTCTATATGTCCATCTATTTTAGGATGGTATGATATGTTAAAATTAGGTATAGTGCCCAATGTTCATTGAAGGGTAGTCCAAAATATAGAAGCATGTATAAGATCTTGGTTAGAAATAATCTTTTGAGGTATACCATGCAATCTGATAATGTCATCAAGGAAAACTTTGGCCACTATTGTGGCATTATAATTAGTCTTGGTGGGCAAGAAATGCACAACCTCGGTCAAATTTTCCACTGTTACCATGATGGGATCATGGTGGTATGCAAACACAGGGAGACTGATAATAAAATCCATGGAAATGGTATCCCATTTCCACTCAATAATTTCATGTGGATAAAGTAGTCTGACAAGATACTGATGCTTAGCCTTGATGCACTAACACTCAAGGCATCTAGAAATAAAATCCATAATATATCTGTGTAATCAAGGCTAAAAATATAACTATGGGAGCTTAGCATGGACCTTCTTCACACTAGGGTGACTAGAATAAGGAACTTGATGTGCCTCTAGTAGGATCAATTGATATAAAACTCCAATATTAGGCACATAAATGCACCCATTATGGCACAACAGACCATCCTCCTCAAGGGAAAAACCTATAAATTTTCCATGTAGGGCCCTCTATGAGTCTAAGTGAACTTTCAACACCTGATAACAAGCATCCTAAATAAGATGCTCCAAAATGTGATCCCTCAAATCAATTTTGGCTCTCATTGTGGCTAACTAATGACATCTTTGACTAAGAACATTTGCCACTATATTCTCCTTGCCCTTGATGTGATCAATTTTAAAATGTTACTCACACACTAGCTACATCCATCACTGTTGATGGCCATTGAGATTTGGATGAGAGAAAATGTGTTTGAGTCTCTAATGATTGGACCTCAAGATAAAGTATTTCCCCATCAAAAAAGTGTCACCAACATACTAGAGCATGAACGATTGTTGAAAACTCTAAGTTATGGGTGGGTACTTGAGCTTATGATCTTTAAGAATTCATGAATCATAGGCTATCACCCTACCATTTTACATAAGGATGGATCCAATTCCATATTTTGAGGCATTTATATAGACTAAAAAGTCCTGAGTAAGATCTAACACTATGAAAATAGAAGCACTAATGAGCCACTCATTAATAGTCAAGAAGGCCCTTTCGCATGCCTCTATCCAAAAAACTTCTTCCCTTTACTCTAAATGGAAGTGATGGGATGTGATATGTGTGAGAAGTCCTGAACAAATCTCTGGTAATATCCTACCAATCCCATAAAACTACACACCTCAGTAACTAAAGTAGGTGTTGACCACTCAATAATCCCCCAAATCTTTGAGGTATCTATTGAGATTCCATTGCTTGAAATGACATGGCCCAAATATTATATATTCATCTCAAAGAAAGCACATTTGGATAAATTACCATATAGTTTATGCTCCTAGAGACATTGAATAACCTTTCATAGATGTTCTTCATGTTGATATATGGTATGGGAACATATCAAAATTTCATAAAAAAAATAAATAGAAACTAATCTAAATAATGATGAAACATGCCATTCATGAGACTCATGAAGACTGTCAAGTCATTGGTTAGCCAAAGAGGTACCACTATGAACTCGTAATGGCCATATCATGCCCTAAATATAGTATTATGGATATCTTTCATAGCTCCTCAGTTGGTGGTATCATGATTTAAGATCACTAATTGAAAACACTCTGGCCCCCTTGACCTGTTCAAATTAGTCATCAATCCTAGGTAATGGATATTGATTATTGATGGTCACTTTGTTCAACTACATGTAGTCAATTCAAATACATAAATAACCATCCTTAATTTTAATAAAAATCATTGGTGCATCCCAAGGAGACACACTAGGGAGAATATAATCCTTCTCTAAAAGCTCTTTAAGTTAATTCTTGAGCTCAGTAAGCTTGAGAGTGGTCATTCTATAAGGATCCTTTGAGATAGGATCTTCCCTAGCCACTAAATCAATAGTGAAATCAATTTTACATTTAGACAACATACTAGGTAACTCAATAAGAAAAACATCTATGAAATCTCTTAATAAAGGGTGAGAATCCAATGTAGTCGCATCTATCTCATCTTTAGTTGTATCACTCACCTGAATAACATACAAACGACACCCTTGTCTTAAATTATACTTAAGCTACATATCAGAAATCATGTATAGTGAAACAAGTCTCTGTAAGTCATAAATGACCATTTTTGTACCCAAGTCATCATGGCACTGGATGGTCTTGGCATAACAATCAATACAAGCTCTGTGAGACTCAAGTTAATCCATGCTTAGGACCACATCGTATGATCATAAGGGTAAAATTTGTAAATCTAGGGTAGTGTGGAATGTCATAAGGTATAATACACAATAACAGATCAAAGAAGTAATAAGTTTTGTATCCCCAGTATCCATCTCTACTGTCCAAAGGTCTAGCTACCTAGAATCCACTAGTCTATAAGGGTCTATGACTAAGGGTGAAATAAAGGAATCCAAAGCATCGAGATCAAATAGAATTGATATCAATATCCAATCAAACTTACCTAATGCCTCTACCACTATGGCCCAATGTTCAACCTTATGATCATATACTATAACATATAACATGTGTGCTCATCCATTGTCACCCACTAACTACTCAAACTCAACCACTCTCTACCCCATGGATACTATACTCCTCTAAGGGTAATCTCTATCAAAGTGAGGTCCACCACATATAAAACATCCTCTATATGGTGCCAAACCTAAAGAGGAACCATAGGTAGGCTATGATTTGTATGTGCTTCCCTTTTTAGGCTACTGATTCAAGGTTGATGCTTGACCTTTTCACTGTTAGTGACGTCCCTATCCTTGAGTCATTCCCTAACCCTGCCCTAATCTCTTTGTCCTTCTATGCGCCCCAGTAAGTATGTCATTATCCATGCCTCTACTACTAGCCCTATTATCCTCATTGTTAGCCTTATTGACCTTGTGGTTGTCCTTGATGGCCATGCTACAATGGAGGTGGCTTAAAGCCTCTTTTAGGGGGTATTGGATTTCCTTATGATCTACTATCTTTTTGAAATTAAATATGCCCTCTAAGGCATTCATGGACATCTTGAGTTCTACCTTTTTTCTCCTCTATAATAAATGCCTTTTTTACTATTGCCTAAAGGGTTTACAGGTTAAAAAGGTGAGCCACATTAGCCAATTTATAATTATTCCCTTTGATATATTGAGTCACCAGCATCTCCTCATCTTGATAAAACTCAATGTATGGAAGGAGCATAAGGAATCTAGCCTCATAATCTACTATTATTCCCCCAAGTTGTTATAGGGAATGAAACTCATCAACCCTCTACCACTAAAAGTGCCTAATGAGATATTTTTTTTAAAACTAACATCAAAACTTATCCCATGAAAGGGTCTCTAAAATAAGGCAACTCTTAACCTCCTCTTTTCCTCACTAGTCCAATGTTAAACCTCTCAAAAGGTGAGTTTGCAAGTCTAGCTCTGATATTCCTAGAATATCCATAGGTGTTGAATAATCTAGTGATATTGTGCATCCAAGACTCTACCTTGACTCCATCTATCAACCCAACAAATATAGGCATATGAAGTCTGCTAAACTCAAAGATGATGTCATAAATGGATCTCCCCCACACCTATCATGTCGAGGTGACTGTGATCTGTGATGATCTAAGATATGTGATTTAGGTTGACATTAACCCTTATAGGATGAATCCATCCCATGAAAATCTCCACTAACATGTCTACTTGTAGATCTAGTATGGCTCTGAGAATATCATTTGTGATGAATATTCCCCAAACCTTTAGCTATGCCCAGGCAACCTGGTCGCTTACTACTTCAAAAAGTGGGGGTAGATGCTCCTAAATAACTCTATCTGTTAAATGGCTTGTAAAATCTAGGTCCCAAAATCTACTAGAGGATCATGTGGGAGTGGAGGAGGGTATATATTAAGAGCCTATTTCTCTAATTGAATCTGTAACTATATCTCTCTTTACTTGTGATCATCCAAATCAACCACTAGCTTCCCTAAAGATCTACACCCTATACACCAAGTGACCAATTTCTCCATTATGTGATCCATCCTATATGAGAGTGAAAATAAACTAGTGATGTGCATATAAAAATCAATCAAAATAAAATTAAACCTAATAGGAAAAACTCCCAAAGTTTTTAGTGTTGTACCCAAGTTTTGATACCAAAATTTAACACCCAAAACCTCTGTAATTCACAAGCACATCACTTCCACAATGACATCTATCATAATTCACATCAACTACAACAATATTCACCTAGGTTAATTCAACTAAAGGTGGACAACTATAAGAATCTAAGGGTAATAGATTGATTAAAAAAACATATAATTCTACTATCAATTTTAACTCATCAAAGTTAGTACACAAGTTAACTAAATTAGGAACATCTCATTCTATAATGTAATAATTGAATTTATATGAATCTTAAAAATATTAATCAGAATTTGTTAAATTTAACTACTATTAATTTGTCTCACATAAAAAAGACTAAATATACTATCCATGGCCATTGAACAGAATAACATCTAATAATTATTTCTAAATACTACATAATAACTTCTTTAAAAAATCATCAAAGAATAATGCCATAATTCTTTGATTAATTCTTAACAATAAATAGTTCTCCCACAAATATTATCTAAAATAAATAATTCAAAAATTCATAAAATAAAAGAACCTAAATACTTTCCAAATGAAATAAATCTACATCCACTAATTAATAACAATTTACGAATGAATAAATGGTCAATAATAAATAATTTGTGGTCTAAATAAATATCCCTCCAAGTAAATAAACAACAATCCATGTAATCAAATATTTTTCCTGATAAATGAATAATAAATCTATTTGGGTAAATATCCTACCAATTAAATAATATTTCACTAATTAAATATCCTATTGTATAATAGTAATAAATAGCAGTTACCCCAAATGTGTAATTCATGTCAGAAGGATTATTTATTTCCATCTTAATCGTATGATGTGGACTCCCCCTAATGAGTGGGAATTAAACTAATTTTTGGTCAACCACAATTTTGAAAAAATATCAAATCACACCATCTATGTAATATGTGTTTGGCATGCATCAAGTATAACTAGGGAATTACAATTTTACTACACCACAATTGGTACATTAATCTTTGAAGCTTTAAATGTTTTTCTAGTTTGTTGTTCCAATATGTAGAATCCATGTTGAACCACAATTTAGCAGGGTTAATGCTTGGGATGTTTTTGAAATCTTGGTTTTCTTTGGTAATTGGGTTGATAATTCTATTTTATTTATCATAATGAATATTCTTATAATTGTAGAAATATTCCTCCTTAATTGAATTAAAAAGTGTTAATTTGACTTGATGAGATGAATAACACCTAGTTCTAGATCAATAACGTGTAGTTGATTCTTACAAAAAAAATCATAAAATATGGTAATTTCCTAATGAAAAATAGATTGAAAATAAGGAATATGTGTAGTGTAGGGTAAGTATTTGAGAAATAATACGTATACACAGTTAAAGTATATAAATATAACACATAATTATATGAATAATCCATTATATATGAGAACAAAAAAAACCAAAACAAACATAGCTATATGTGATGCTTTCAAAACCAAAAAAAATAATATATATATATATATATATATATATATATATATATATATATATATATATATATATATATATATATATATATATATATATATATATATATATATATATAGTCTCTCCATGGTGAATGTGCCTTTAAATTATCCTTATTTATTCCACCTCTCTCTTCCAAGAAAGCTTAGGTGAAAGGCATTGTGAAACCCTAGAACTTACATTTCTCACTTCCATCATATTGGCTTTCATTATTCCATTTAACCCTTGAAAGAGTTTTGTAGGTTTTTTTGAGGTATTCAAGCAACACCACATCAATAACATTTTCTAGATTTACTTAGCCATTCAGGGGAATCAATTTATAGTGAAGTTTGGTATCTAATCCACATCAAAATTGTCAGATGAAGATTTACATCTCTTCCTCATTGTAGTGTATGAAATAGACACAGTCTTAGTTGATAGCACTCACCACCCATGTTTTCCCACAAATCAGTTATCACTTTACCCATTATCTTTAGTTATCAGCTAGATATTCAGATAATATTCAGGGTGGCATCATTCAATCTGAAAAACATCTCCAAACTATGCTTCCTACCAAACCACCCCTCTCAAACCCATGTATATTTAATTTTCATGATTTCCTTTGGTAAGTGTTTTATTTTCATTTGTGGAGCATATTCCCATTTTTAGTATATGGAAATATTGCCAATCAACCACCTTTTATCTCAATGATACTGACTTTAACTACAAAAAAAGTAATAAGATAAACTCGATAACATTAATGTATTTCCTCCACATTAGCATCATTTCATTATTGAATCGATCCACACATCGGATGTTGATTCTTCCCATAATCAAATACAAAATAGTCAATAAAAGATGTCACCGCCCTACAAGCTACAAACCCATTTACAATGGGTGCAGGGTATGTAAATCCAAGAACTACCCTGAAGTTGGGCATGTGTATGATATGGGCCCTCTGTTGTATGGCCTTATTGTAATTTATCTATGTTAATATATTGGTAGTATAAATGAACATAAGTTACAATATAGAATTTATAACTTCAATGTCTTGTCTCTATATCATTGGCATTACAATGTTGGTTTAAGTTGAATATTAGACATCGAGCCTTCTCACAATCAAATCAATGTTATGTTATCCTCATTGACCCTTCATGATAGTAAATGTCTAATCAAATAAATTTCCACCTTGCAAGTGGTGTACCCCTTTACAATGGATGCAAGTCATGTAAATCCTACAGGTACACAAATGCAATCTACAATGAATCTAGATGACACATTTCACATGAAAATTTGGAATTAGAAGGCTAATGATTATTGGATAGATCATGTCTAAATACAATATATAAATGATTTTTTGTCAACCACATCGCATCATGTTTGATAACCTTGATGGATGGCTATTAAAAATAATCACAAATGGTTAGAGTGTTTACAAATTCAATCAAAATAATGTGTAGATGCATCTTCATCAAGACTCTCATAGGGAAGCTCATCACCACATCAGTAATCCTCTAAAGTTTGGGGTTCATCTTCATGGAATAAATCTCACATTTTTCCACATTAAAATCTCATGAGTGATACATATTTTTTTGGAGTTATGTAGGTAGCAAATAATGATGCACCTAAACAAGTTGAATTTAATGTTTTCCATTGTGAGGCATTATTTTCCCTGATGTCCAAAACATATGAGCTTATATTACCTACATAGTTTGATATATATATGGCTTATGACATGACTCACTACCAAAAAACTACTCTCAAATCACATATAAATATTTCCATATGTCCTACATGGGACTAAATGATGACATATTGGTAGGCCTAGGATAGAAACCCTTTTGTAATCTCCCATTTTCTTAGGCACAATTTGTCTATAATTGTCATTTACATATAAGATTCATTCATGTGCATTTAATTGACTTTTCCTTTAATTGACAAAAAAAATCATAAAATATAACCTTTTGTAAGTGCATGAGATGATTTTGTGCCTCTTGTATCTTTCATTGCACATTTACAAGTTTGTACTTGTGGAAAACAAAAGTCTCTTTAAATATATCCTTCTTTGTTTATCTCCTAGTTGTGTCTTTCTATGCATAGACTATTATGTTGCCCATTTAAATTTGTGAACATTATTATTGTCAATGTTATTGGGTCATTTCTTGATTTAAACCCAATTAGATGTTTTAATAAATCCTCTAAATTTAATTTTTTATGAAACCTTTCTAACCAAAGGATAAATTAAACGTATTAAATGTTAAGGATAATAAGAATATCACAAGTTTAATTAAATTAATTGATAGTACATGAACTAAATTTTCATTAAATGAAACATTATTAAGATTTTGGCATGTGATAAATCACAATTTTGGTAGGAACTTCTCACTATGTAT
>JARHVA010001821.1:580000-687500 GCA_037957365.1 Torreya grandis
GAAGTTATAGACCTCCAATGATGCAACGTTGGTCTTTAATACTTTTTCCTTCATCTTGTGCATCCCTAAAATGATAGATTCAAGCTGATCATGTTGTTGAAGACTTCTCCAAGTTTAGGATGTGTTAATTTAGGTCCTTATTCCTCTAACAAACCTATCTCGAATTATAAAAACTGATCTTTGAAGACTTATCAAGTCATTTAAGACCTTTAAATGAGTAAGAAAGATAGATATGACCTTAACTAAATGTAGGAGACTCATATCCACATATCAGACCTTCTAGAACCTATTAGACACATTAATTATTACAATTTAAACAAATATTCACTCAAACACATTTGAAAATTTAAATAATAAGTATTGGAGGGAAAACACTCCAAGACCTCTAAATGATCTAAGACACACACTAAATGCCTCATTCAAATATTATTAATGCCTATCAACCCTTCTAAGACTAACTATAGGACCATATATACAAGTCCTACATCAAGAGGTGTAGGAGATGCATCATTGCCTTGGATGTCTTATCATTCTCCATTATTAAACTAACATTTCTTGTCTTCAATGTAGTGTTACAAGTCACATTGCACATATCCACTTGTCACATTCATGCTTCCCATGACCTCATTATATCTTTTCATATCTTATGCAAGAATAAGTTTGTTAGCAACTTGTTTAATTAATGAATTACCCAAGTTATTAATTATTAGGTTATTTGTTCAGTTGATGACTAGGGTGGACATTCATCCATCATTGTGAGTCGAGATAGACTCTAGCATTGCTACTACAATGTCATCTACATAGGCACTCACTGAGGTCTGTATATTCACTTGTAATTTTGAATTATAATTTAATACTTTTATTTTAATAATTTTAGTATATACTTGGGAAAATATAACTTATATACACAAATGTATTATGTATGCAGGGTTATCATATAACATTTGATAGTCTGATTCAGATGACTATTTTGATATCTCCTCATGTTTCTTCATCATTTAACATGCCCATTCATGTAGCTAAACTTAGCGTTGACCCATCGAGCATCAACAACAAATTGAGAAGGAGCATGAGATTGTAGGAAGTGCATGTTTAAATTATTATTTTATTTTTATTTTAAAATGAGTTTCTTAACTTGGTTTCATGTATACTTGTTAATTTTATAATTATTTTTGTATTTAAACAGATTCAACTGCAAGCAAGCTATGAGCATGTACCTGCAGTCGAATCTTGGAGCAATCTAAGGCATTCAGGATATCTCCATCTACAAGCAAGGCATCCCAGGGAGAGTCTTCTTCAAGGAAGGAAAAGAGAGGGAGACTATTTGATGATTAGGATGTTGTAGATGATGTACTTTTTTGTATGCCTATATGGCAATGTATGCATTTTTGGTATTGTACATACATATATGATGTATTCACCCGACATTAGATACTATGTTTTTATACATGATGTATTTTTTTGTATTTATATATGGCAATGCATGTATTATTGACATTATATGCCTATATATGGCATTCGTACATGGTATTCTTATTTTGTACATGAATATTTAAGAAAACCAATGAATTAAGTCTTGTTTGAATCACTTGTGTTCAAAGTATTATGAATGATTGGTTTTGAAGTATTCTTAAGGATTAAAATTTTTATGAGATTAAGAATAACTTGTTAGGATAATGTTGTAAATCATATTGGTATGACAGAGCCTACAGTTAGAAAGATTGACATTTATTTTTCTTAAAAAGATTTGTTTCTAGAAGAATGTAAATGAAATAATAAGGGATGCTGAACCTATCTTCTCATTAATTGAATCCTATACTGGGGATTAAATCAGTCTTAAATTGGTATTTTTATGACATCTGGTCACTTATCTTTGTTCTGAGTCCCATGCATGGACTGGGATTGAGGGAAATAGACCCTCATAATAAATAAAGAATATCAGTTATTGCATTTGAACTATGTTTGTATGATCATGATCATCTACATTTTCTTGCAGGTCCAAAACTCTAAGTTCTTAGTGGGATAAGCCTTATAAGGTAGAATCTTGTTTTGAACATGTGAATTTATTTTAGATAGAGTGATGATAAGCATCTAATCTATTTACTTTATCTGATGATATTTAGGCCCAATCTTAACTCTATAGTCCTTTCCTAAGACTTTGTAAATATATTGCACAATTCAACACCTTATAGGTCTGTAACAAAAGATTATTATCTTATACTAGTCTTGGAGGACAAATAATATTACCCATGGTTTTAACTGAATTAATCTTTATCCTTATTTCCTTCAAATATATTTAGATCTCAATTCTATGCATAACATATTCTTCGTCCTTCTATCTACTAACATCTAAGTTATCTTAACTTTATCAAAAGAAAATTATCCATGGTATGTAAATATGTTCACAATATCTTTTTTAGATCCTTGACATAGTTATATTTACTCACCCACTCTCAACTATAAAGTATACACAATTTATTTAGACCTCCAAGGAATTTAGACACTCAATCATTTGCACTTTTAACAGTCATCCATGCCTTGTTCAATTTAATTTACAAAGTTGTATACTTTATTCACAATCATATGGTCTGATATAACATATCATATTAATTATATTGACCTTTATAAAATACTTCATAAACATTTCTTAATTCCCCTGCAACTTTGACTATAGATTTTTCTATTATGTATTGACCTTAAAGAAGGTCTTTTCAATACACAAAACACATTTCATTAGATCTGCTCCTCAATGAGTTTCTTATATAACCTTGGTTTATAATATCATGTGAATATTATATATAATCACAAGAGATATATGTAAATTTTAACCACATAATAAATCAATTCCCTTATTTATTTCTAAATATATTTAGACTCAAGTTTCCAAATTCTATTTTTAGGCTTCTACACCTATTTGACTATCAATAGGTCAAAATCAAAATTTAACTCTTCCACAAGCTAACACCTACTTTATCATCATCTTTAAAACATAATAAATGTGATATAATAATTTTACCAAGATATAACATTCAAAATTAATGAAAAATCACCTTTGACCTTTTGAAGCATTCTCCAAAAATGAGCATCTACAAGCAGGTGAAAACACAGTCACCTATATCTACAAATTTAGAGTTCATTTCTACATTAAACCACTTTTATTAGGTTTAAAATATTCTCCCATAAAATTTTAAAAATTTCAGGTCATTTTTCCTAATATTTTATGATCTATGGCCCTTTAAATGATCAAAAATCCAACTTTGCTCTTTATGCCTTTGAGACTGTTTGTGGAGTTTCGAGCTTGCCTATGGGGTTTGCATAGAGTTAGGTGTGTGAAAACTATTTAAAGTTGTTTTATAGGATTTGAAACATAATATTATTATTTTAAAATACTTCCATAAGTTTGTAACCCATTTTTATACCTTAAACCTCCAAGAAACATGCCTACACCAATGATGATTGTCATGAGACATGAATCGGATTGTGTATAAACATAGGTCACTTAAAATTGTCATATGATCTTTAAAAAATTATTTATGGTTATATTATGTAATTATTAATAATCCTACCAATTTTCAAGGATTTTGGGTGCATATTTTGACCTGTGGACCTTTTTTTTAAAAAAACTTTACCTTGAGCTACATGCTTGCTCCCTACATGCCTAAACTTGTCTTTCTTCAAAAATTTGCTTGAAACCTTGAATTTTATTAACTCCATAGGTCAAATTAGGTTGAAAACATATTATTTTACCATTTTAAGACCTCTCTAAGTCTTAAACTCCTCATTATCACTCAAAACTAACAAAAGATTTGTTTGGTCTCTAATGGGTGCCAGCTGACTGCAAGAGGTATGTGTAAGAACATAAAGTATTTTCACATTTTTTATTGGATTATTTTATGAGTCATTTTTATAATTTTTACCAAATTTAATGCTTTTAATTGACTTGTAGATTCCCCAAAATGGCCAATTCCTCCAAGACAAGCTCTAATGTTGACTGTGATTAGACATGGGGTTGACTATGACAAAATATAGAATGGTTACTCTTATAAAAAAACCTAAAAAATATTTTTTATAGGTATATTATGTCATAATTATACTCTCCACCAAATTTTGTGATTAGATCATGCATATTTTGGCATGTAGGCCCATTTTACCTAAAGCTAGTGACATGTTGCATGCTTGGTCAAGTTTCAAAATTGATCTTCCTTCCATTTTGCCTTGGTTTTAGATATAAAAAGGTGAATTTTATTTTAATATTTCATTAAATTCCTTTAAATTATTTCACCCTTCATTTTTTTTCCTTTACCGTGATGCAACCCATGTATGGCCACAACTCCTCAAGAAAATTAATGGTGACTGTGTATAAATAGTGATGTAGGTGATGGTTATGAAGTGCATGACTATATATTATTTGTTTTAATCCCTATATCATCAATATATACCCAATTCCATCTCCACATGTTCTTATGAACCTTCACACATGCCTCTTTTTTGTACCCTGCCTTCATTGACCATCTCCAAAACTTCAACACAATCCTTCTATAGGTGAAAACCAATTCCATTATTGGTTTTCAATATTATCATTGTGTCTACCTTGGATAATTTGTGATAAATACACTCTATCTATACACTTCTTAAAAAAATTTAACATCTCCTGTTTAATGCTTAGACCTTAAATAGGCATGATTGCTTCAATTAGGATTACTAGCAGACTGCCTCATGACTATGCTAAAATAGTGAGTGTTTCCACTCATCCTTTGACCTCTCCAAAGGCATTAAAATATTTATAAGGTAATCATGATGACTAGATGCAAATTTGAAAGGCAAATTCCACTTATAGGTGCTCCCAAGTCACATTTTACCCAAAACTGGAAACTTTATCTTTGACTGTGTATGTGATTGTGTGTGAATGCATGTTTGATGAGTAAAGGACTCTACCTAATGTTATAGGATGCTTGATATTATTGATTAAGATATGAAATTATTCTCAACTCACTCAAATTCCTCCAGTAGTGTTGGCATTAAGCCTTAAGTCACCTTACCCTTTCAAAGACTCCTTAAGAGCTGTGTATAAACATTGTTGTAGGTGGAAATAAATGAAGTGTAGTTGACTAAGTCCTTTTCCTTGTGATTCCTATCCTTATGATTCTTGATGTTGATGCTAAATATTTTATCCCTTGAATCACTTTCATGTTAGGATTGTGGAGCTAAAAGCTTCACTGATGCAGACATGGAGGAGGTTGCAGAATGAGTTGCCGAAGTGTCAGAAGTGTTTGGCGTTGGTCTGGCCAACCGGCGTCGGCAGGGTAAGACAGGAAGGCAACCGACGTCGGTCATATATCGGCCGGCGTCGGCGACCCCAGGTGGACAGGGACCGGCGTCGGTCACCTGTGTGGTTCGACTGCGAGTTAATTACGGGCAGTGGGTTGACGAACCAAGTGTTTGCATGATGAGTGCTAATTTTAGACTCATAGCTGTGGATCTAATTATTGTAATTAGATGTCTAATTATTGTTTGGATGAGATCTATATAATAGACTCATGGTTGTATTGGAAAAGTGTGCTAGGGAGTAAGAGAGCATAATTATAAGCTCCTTCTGTGTGTGAGGTAGAGCAATGGTGCGTTCCTCCTAGTGCCTCAGTACCAGGTGTGTTGGTGCTGGATTGGAGAGCCAGCTGGGTTCTTCAAGAGTGTAGGATCTTGGTCACAGTTGCATGGCCTATATAGGAGATCTACATGGTAAGTAAGATCGTTGATCTGCAGGTGTATGTGTGTGCAAGGTCGAGGTTCACAGGGGAGCAGAACCGTTGTTTGATTTGCAGGTGTGCAAGGTCATATAGACAGCAACACAACAGGGAGCAGTATCAAGCAGGATCTACTTGGAGTACAGGTGTGTACTCGGATAGAGCAAAAGGAAGGCAAGGGAGTTCCTTCCATAAGTATGGTCTATTGAATTGCAGGTTGTTGCAGATTCATGGGAGATCTACTTGAAGTACCTTGAGTACTTGTGGAGCACGTGGAGTGCTTGTGGAGTGCGTGTAGCACTTGTGGTGTGCGTGGAGCACGGGAGGTGAACACCAACTCTGTATTTGAGTTGGGTGTTGGGACCTGTGAGAGGGAGAGCTTTGGGGAGAAGAATTACTGTTCACTTGAGGTTTGGGAAACCTCTGTAAGGTGGTGGAGAAGAAGTGGCATCTTCTTTATTGTATTCTTTTCTGTATAAAGTGTTAATACAATTTGTGTATTGTCTCTCATATCATGTGTTATTCTGAATTCTAGTTACTTGGTGAATCTGGTTAATTTCCGCATATTAAGTTGCTTGGTTTAGTAATCAAATTGTGTGCTTCCGGTTTTATATCTCCCAACATTTCATAAACATAAAACCTCCTTATTGACCATTGTGTTTCACATCTTCCTTTCCAACTTAGAAGTGTGACTGTGATTTAATCATAGTTGTAGGTCTCCTTTACCATATTTATTGACTAAAGGTTGGTACTTGGAGTCCTTTCTTTCATGATCCCTATATTTATTTCATACTTGGAGAGTTGGAAAACCAATCCCACATTGGTTTTCCATAATTTATCTTATTCAATCCTTGAGAGCCTCTTAAACAAGGATTCCATCCTCTCTGCCAAGGTATAAGCTTAAAATTTCCAAGGTGATGCCTTTGATGTAGGTATGATTAGGGGGTATGTAAATGATTTATTTCACTAATGCAGTTCCAGGTAGAGGAGCTGGTGAGCCTTGCCAAAGAATTGGCAAAGGGGAAGTGAAGCTGAAATTGCAGGCGGCCAACACACAGGTGTTGATGAAGGTCATGCAGGTCCCAGGTTTGGAGATATGGCTAATTTCTTCAGAAAGATTGGGTGATGAGAGATGCACAAGAACTCTCACAGCGGATGCACTTGAATTAGCTGGTGGTAAGAAAACAGGTATCCTTTATCTACTTGTTTATATTACTGATTCTTCTTTTGTTGCGGAGACGTGGCTTCGTAGGCTTGGTCACATGAGTAGGAAGGAGATGCATGTTCTTAAGCGGAAGACAGATATATTTGACAGGCTTAAGAACTGGAAAGCCTTGGTGGTTATGGAGGAGATGGCGGACAGAACCCAGTGGATGTGGCTGGATACTTATGAGCAGGGCAGTTTGGACATGGGTTTTGATTCAAAGGAGCTCGCGGGTAAAAAGTCATCACTCACAGGCGAACACAGGTACCGATGTCGGTCAAGAGGAACCGGCATCGAACAGATAGGTGCTGATGTCGGTCATGTGCAGACCGAAGCCGGCGATGTCGGGCAGGGTAAGACCGACGTCGGTCAGGAGACCGACGTCGGCAGTATGTAAGACCGATGTCAGTTTGGAGGACCGACGTCGGTAGCAGGGACACCAGCGCAGGCAGGTTGGTAGTCAGGTACAGACGCATGAAACCGACGTCGGTCGGATGCAGACTGTGGAGTGACCGAGGTCGGTCACTGTAACGGATTTTGGGTGGATAACACACTGTCAAGGAGTCTCAAACACCCATACGGAGGACTGAAGGCGTAAGTAGGCCCTCAAATTCGTTGTTCCTCTTCTTTATACATGTTGCTGATTGTAGAGCAGGAAGGATCCAGGAAACAGGTGTGAGCTTGGCATGGATGAGGATGTGATTCCTTGGAGGAGAACCAGACAGGTTTGTTTTGGTAGGGTTGCCAGCAGGTATGAAAGCACAGAGACGAATGGATACCTTAGTAGAAGAATAGAGAGAACGGATACGTGAGACGGAAGACCAGGTATATGGTCTTGTGGAGCTGCAGGACAGTGGTACAGGTTTTGACAGGTGGAGGACGGAGCATGGCTTCAGTCAATGTCAGGGTAACTACTGTGGTTTTGTCTTACCAGGTGGATGATGAGTCATGACATCATTCTGTTGCTGTATGTGGATAATATGCTAGCTAGCAGGGGTGTACATACAGGATTTTGCTGAGCTAAGGGTAAGATTAGTTCAGTGGCATGTCATGAGGAGTTTGGAGCAGCGGAATTCTTTGACATGGGAGACATGGAGATCACAGGTTGATTTTGTCTCGAGTGGGAGCTGATGTGAATCAGGTGTTGGCGAGGTTCAGGATACAGAGCCGGAGCACACTAAGGGCTGGACAGGTACAGTGTCTGAAATCACATGAGGTCTGGTATAGACCTGAGTATTCCCATGCAGTGGGAGCTGTCAGAGAGTTAGGAGCCAATTCGGGGAAGTAATTTCTCAGGTTTTCTGAGAGGGACCAGCAGCAGGTGTTGCTATGCAGGGTCAGGACTTCACTACAGGTGTTGTAGGTTCGGATGTGGCAGGGTACTCGGATGACAGGTGGTACACCACGGGATGTGTGGTGGGTTGTCTTCAGGTGGGAGCTTGAAGAGGGATACAAACCAGGAAATAGATTAGACGGAGTACAAGTACAGGTACAGTGCAGCTGTTTATCTCCAAGTGGGAGATTGTTAGGATTGTGGAGCTAAAAGCTTCACTGATGCAGACATGGAGGAGGTTGCAGAATGAGTTGCCGAAGTGTCAGAAGTGTTTGGCGTTGGTCTGGCCAACCGGCGTCGGCAGGGTAAGACAGGAAGGCAACCGACGTCGGTCATATATCAGCCAGCGTCGGCGACCCCAGGCGGACAGGGACCGGCGTCAGTCGCCTGTGTGGTTCGACTGCGAGTTAATTACGGGCAGTGGGTTGACGAACCAAGTGTTTGCATGATGAGTGCTAATTTTAGACTCATAGCTGCTGATCTAATTATTATAATTAGATGTCTAATTATTGTTTGGATGAGATCTATATAATAGACTCATGGTTGTATTGGAAAAGTGTGCTAGGGAGTAAGAGAGCATAATTATAAGCTCCTTCTGTGTGTGAGGTAGAGCAATGGTGCGTTCCTCCTAGTGCCTCAGTACCAGGTGTGTTGGTGCTGGATGGGAGAGCCAGCTGGGTTCTTCAAGAGTGTAGGATCTTGGTCACAGTTGCATGGCCTATATAGGAGATCTACATGGTAAGTAAGATCATTGATCTGCAGGTGTATGTGTGTGTAAGGTCGAGGTTCACAGGGGATCAGAACCGTTGTTTGATTTGCAGGTGTGCAAGGTCATATAGACAGCAACACAACAGGGAGTAGTATCAGGCAGGATCTACTTGGAGTACAGGTGTGTACTCGGATAGAGCAAAAGGAAGGCAAGGGAGTTCCTTCCATAAGTATGGTCTGTTGAATTGCAGGTTGTTGCAGATTCATGGGAGATCTACTTGAAGTACCTTGAGTACTTGTGGAGCACGTGGAGTGCTTGTGGAGTGCGTGTAGCACTTGTGGTGTGCGTGGAGCACGGGAGGTGAACACCAACTCTGTATTTGAGTTGGGTGTTGGGACCTGTGAGAGGGAGAGCTTTGGGGAGAAGAATTACTGTTCACTTGAGGTTTGGGAAACCTCTGTAAGGTGGTGGAGAAGAAGTGGCATCTTCTTTATTGTATTCTTTTCTGTATAAAGTGTTAATACAATTTGTGTATTGTCTCTCATATCATGTGTTATTCTGAATTCTAGTTACTTGGTGAATCTGGTTAATTTCCGCATATTAAGTTGCTTGGTTTAGTAATCAAATTGTGTGCTTCCGGTTTTATATCTCCCAACATTTCATAAACATAAAACCTCCTTATTGACCATTGTGTTTCACATCTTCCTTTCCAACTTAGAAGTGTGACTGTGATTTAATCATAGTTGTAGGTCTCCTTTACCATATTTATTGACTAAAGGTTGGTACTTGGAGTCCTTTCTTTCATGATCCCTATATTTATTTCATACTTGGAGAGTTGGAAAACCAATCCCACATTGGTTTTCCATAATTTATCTTATTCAATCCTTGAGAGCCTCTTAAACAAGGATTCCATCCTCTCTGCCAAGGTATAAGCTTAAAATTTCCAAGGTGATGCCTTTGATGTAGGTATGATTAGGGGGTATGTAAATGATTTATTTCACTAATGTTCCATCTTATGTCATCACCAAACCTGCTCAAGGGTTATGCCCTTTCTCAATTATATTAGGGTATATGATATCACATTGTATGGATTGTCACCTTAGGTTATATCTAATTCAAATATCTCTCTAAACATTTTTTTCACCTTAGGAGTGTTCATTTTTTGATCCAAATCTCTCTCTTTCAAGCCCTGTATCAGTTTAGCAAATCATACAATAGCCACTTTAAGCATATAAGATAAGTAGGACCTTTCTAATATGTAGGAAGACTCTAAAGGACTAACAAAGACTACTGACTCTACTTAACACTTTATAACTCTCACATGGACACCACACGAGTTTATACAAAAGATGTTCCTGCATCAATATTTTTAAACACTTGGATTTGTTTGGTCCATGATACCCCTTGGCCGAGATTTGAAACCACTTTGACCACCTATAGGTGGCCATTTAGGCATAATTGGGCCTAAATGTCCAACTAGGTCTATTGGCCTATTTTTGAAACCTCAAAAATTTCTCATTTCTCATGAACCACAAACCTCTCCCTTGTTAGTGTCAAGATCCTTTCATTACCTATAGGTATGCAATTTAGCCTAATTAGTCTTAATAGGCTCCTTGACTAATTATTAGCCTCTTGAAGTATTTTTTACCCTTGGAAAACTTTGAAAAGATTCAAAAAAAACCTTTCAAAGGTCTTAAAACCTAATTCCAATACCACTAGATTCTAGCCATGTGTATGTGGTTCACTTGGACTATTAGGCCTTTTAGGCTTCTTAATGACCTCCAACTAGCAATTTTGCCATCAGGATCCATAGGTATAAATATATCAATTTGATCACATCTATATAGTCAAATTACATGTTCTCCAATAAGTGTGACATCCAATTCCACCCACAAGTGCATTTTCACTACTATCTAGGAGCACGAAAACACTGACAATAAATGTTGTCAAAGTTAAAGCTACATTTCAAGAACTCCATTTCCAGTGCTTATTGGCCAAAAATTGGAAATTTAAACACATATTGTGGGGTGTATAACATCCAAGACTATTTTTTGGCCTCCCATCTGGCCTGGTCAACAAACTCACCACTCATTTCGGGCTCAAGAATGCCCTTCCCCATACAAGAAAGATGTTGATTTTTAGCCTAGCTTCAGGCATGCATAAAATCAAAACTTTAATTCATATGGATGAACCATAAGATCCTTATTTTACATGTTAAATATTTATAATTTCACCCTAGATTTATTATATATCACCTCTAAGAGTAATATGTGGCATAAGTGTCATTAACGGGTCCTAAAATGCAACTTTTTGGCAGTAAAGAGACAACTTGTTAACCTCTAACTAGAATTTTCGCCTCCAAGACCCATCGATGCAAAAAAATAAATTTGATCAAATATATATAATAAAATTACACATTATCTAATGACCTTGACATCTAATTCCATGTGTAAGTGCATTTTCACTATTATTCATGAGCACGAAAACATTGATAACAAATGTTGTCAAAGTTGAAGCTATGATCTAAGAACTCCATTTTTGGTGCTTTTTGGCTGAAAATTGGCACTAAAAACACATTTAAATGGGTGGATAACATCCAAGACCAAGTTCTTGGCTTCCCATCTAGCTTGGTCAACAAACCCACCACCCATTCCAAGGTCAAGGATCCCTTCCTAATACAAGAAAGATGTTGATTTATAGCCTAACTTCAGGCATGCATAAAACAAAGACTGTAAGTCATATGTACGAACCATAAGATCCCTCCTATGAATATAAAATCTCTATAATTTTACCCTATATCTAGTTTTAATCACCTTTAAGATCAATCCATGGTAGAAGTTGTAATAACAGATCCTAAAATGCAATGTTTTAGCAGTGAAGAGACAACTTGTTGACCTTCAACTAGAATTTTTACCTCCAAAACCTGTAGGTGAAAATACATCACTTAGATCATGTATATATATTAAAATTACATGTTTTACAATTATCATGACATCTAATTCCACCTACAAGTGCATTTTCACTACTATTCAAGAGCACAAAAACACTGATAACAAATATTGTCAAAGTTGAAACTACAGTCTAAGAACTCCATTTCCAATTCTTGTTGGCTTAAAAGTAACACTTCCAACATGTTAAAATGGATGGATAACATCTATGACTAGGTTATTGGCCTCCCATATGGCCCAATTGACAAACCCACCACCCATTTTAGGCTCAAGAATTCCCTTTCCAATATAAGAAAGATGTTGATGTTTTGCCTAACTTCAAGAATGCACAAAACCAAAACTATAAGTCATATGGATGAACCTTAAGATCTCTCATATGCATGGAAAATCCACATATTTCCACCCTAGAGATATTATAAATCACCTCTAAGAACAATCCATGGTAGAAGTTGCAGTAGCGGGTCCTAAAATGTAATGTTTTGGTAGTGAAGAGATAACTTGTTGACCTCCAACTAGCATTTTTGCCTCCAAGACCTGCAGGAGCAAGTCCACTACTTTGATCACTCTATATAGGAAAATTACATGTGTTCCAACAATTATGACATCTAATTCCACCTGTAAGTGCATTTTCACTATTGTTTAGGAGCACGAAAACACTGACAACAAATGTTGTCAAAGTTGAAGCTACAGTCTAAGAACTCCATTTTTGGTGTTTGTTGGATAAAACCTAGCACTACCAATATGTTTGGAGGGGAGGATAAAATATATTACCAGGTTCTTGGCCTCTCATTAAGCCTGATTGACAAACCCACCATCCATTCTGGGCTGAAGAATGCCCTTCCCAATATAAGAAAGATGTTGAATTTTAGCCTAACTTCAGGCATGCATAAAACCAAAATTGTAAGTCAGATGGATGAACCATAAGATCCATCGTATACATGGTAAATACATATAATTTCACCTCAAATCTATTCTAAATCACCTCTAAGATCAATCCATGGTAGAAGTTTTAGTAATGGGTCCTAAAATGCAATGTTTTAGTAGTGAAGAGACAATTTATTGACCTCCAGATAGCATTTTTGCCTCCAGGACCCATAGATAAAATACATCACTTTTAAAAAATATATATAGGCAAATTACATGTGATTTAATAACCATGACATCTAATTCCACTCGTAAGTGCATTTTCACTACTATTTAGGAGCACAAAAACACTGATAACAAATGTTGTCAAAGTTAAAGCCATGATCTAAGAACTCTATTTTCGGTGCTTTTTGGATGAAAATTGGCACTAACGACACATCCAAAAGGATTTATAATGTCTAGGACCATGTTTTTAGCCTCCCATCTAGCCTGGTTGATAAATCCACCACCCATTCCAGGCTCAAGAATGCCCTTTCCAATACAAGAAAGATGCTAATTTTTAGCCTAAATTCAGGCATGCATAAAACTAAAATTGTAAGTCATATGGATAAAACATAAGATCCTTAATGTGCATGGGAAAACCCTCTAATTTTACCCTAGATCTAGTTTGAATCGCCTTTAAGAGAAATCTATGGTGGAAGTTTCAATAACGGGACCTAAAATGCAACTTTTTGGCAGTCAAAAGACAACTTGTTGACCTCTAACTAGATTTTTGACGTCCGACACCTACAAGTGAAAATACATCACTTCAAGCACATATATATAGGTAAATTATATGTTCTCTAATGATCTGACATCTAATTCCACTTGTAAGTGCATTTTCACTACTGTTCAGAAATACTGACAATAAATGTTATCAAAGTTGAAGCTACAGTCTAAGAACTTCATTTATTATATTTATTGGCTAAAAATTGGCATTAGTAACATGTCCAAAAGGATGGATAATATCTAGTACCAAGTTTTTGGCCTTCCATCTATCTTGATCAACAAACTCACCACCCATTCTAGGCTTAAGAACGCCCTTCCCAATATAAGAAAGATGTTGATTTTTAGCCTAACTTTAGGCATGCATAAAATTGAAACTATAAGTCATATGGATGAATAATAAGATCCCTCCTATGCATGTTAAATCCCTCTAATTTCACCCTAGATCTAGTTTTAATCACCTCTAATATTAATCTATGGTAGAAGTTTCAGCAATGGGTTCTAAAATGTAACTTTTTGGCAGTGAAGAGATAACTTGTTGACCTCCAACTAGAATTTTTGCCTCCAAAACCCACAGGTGAAAATACATCACTTCAAGCATGTATATATAGTAAAATTTCACATTCTCCAATTACTGTGACTTCCAATTCCACCTACAAGTGTATTTTCACTACTGTTCAAGAGCACAAAAACACTGATAACAAATGTTTCCAAAGTTGAAGCTATGGTCTGAGAACGCCATTTCCAGTGCTTGTTGGCTGAAAATTAGCACTACCAATACATATGAAGGGTTAGATAATGTATAGGACCAAGTTTTTGGCCTCTCATATGGCCCGATAACCAAACCCACCATCCATTCTAGGCTCAAGAATGTACTTCACAATATAAGAAAGATGTTGATTTTTAGCCTAACTTTAGGCATGTATAAAACTAAAACTGTAAGTCATATAGATGAACCATAAGATTTTTCCTATGCATGGGAAATCCCTGAAATTATAAGATAGATATAGTTTAAATCACCTCTAATATAAATTTTTGGTAGAAGTTACAGTAACGGGTCCTAAAATGCAATGTTTTAGCAATCAAGAGACAACTTGTTGACTTCCAACTAGAGTTTTTACCTTCAGGACCTACAAGTGCAAATCCATCACTTCAAGAATGTCCATATAGGTAAATTACATGTGAATTTTCACTACTATTCAAGAATGTTATACCAATGAAAATATGCAAATCAATGAAAAGTATGTTTATTTTGTGTAACATTGGTATGTAACACCATTTGAGGTAATTTGAATGCATTTGGTTTAGCTAGAAGCCATGTAGATCATTCTAAACAATGATGTTTATGTTTTTAGAAGGCTACAAGGAGAAAGATACTTGTCATGATCAATGGTCCAGGAGTGTGAAAACACCAAGTAATTTTACTAAGCTTCTCTTAGCTTCAAGAATATGAAATTCTTTACTAACAATGCCAACCATGTAAAGGTGGAAGCTTAGTTGACACCACTAACCTAAAAAAAAAGTAAGTAATTAAAGATAAAATTTATGTATATACTACCTAAAAAATCAAAAATGTTTGGTAAAATTGATTACATCTACATTTTACAAGTCAAAATACATACGCATTTCAATTCAACAAACCACTGGGTTCTACTCTAATCTTGATAGTATCAAGAATAGATTCATGGTCTGACTCACAAACTTTCCATATATTCCTATTTCTTGGCCTCTTATGATATTTTTGTAATTGAATATTCATTGCAAGAACCAAATTTGAATAACGCAGTATCTTCCTATGCATCTCAAAGTCTTCAAACAACCATACATTTGAATTTTTTATAGGATATCATCGAAGCCAAGTTCTAGTGACTAACACAGACCCAGTGGGATAATAAATGTTTTCTCCATCTATGATCATGAAATTCAATTTTTTATTTTTACGTACACACCAACATAAGTAGTAATTTTTTCCCTCTTCATTGTCCTCATCTACAATAAATACAAAAACATGGCCTGTATCACAAAAGATAATTTTTAATGACACTATGAAGATAAATAATGAGAATAAATAGTACATAAAGATTAATCTTCTATTGGTTGCACTAGATTAGATATATGGTCAAAGTCATGTAATGATGTCATATCTGTAAGTCACAATGTTGGTACAACTTGATAAGCATAAATTGGAATTAGAGATCTAGAACTCTAGTCATCCACACACTCTTGTGACTCACACTCATTCTAAATAGAGTCCATGCATGCAGAACAAAATCATGCCAAGTGTTGCATATGAATAGTCTAAGAACCTACATTTGAGATACAAAATGAGTGGAGCTCACTTGAACCCATTAGAGTCATACCATCCTCATAGTTTTCCAAGTTTTTTTCCTCTATTAACCCAAAATGTCTACGAATAGTAGAATTTGCTTGAGAACTATGACATATGTTCTCATTACACCATTAACCATAGTTTTTGAATCAATCAAATTAGCAACATGGAAAAAATTTAACTCTTCCCTTGCAATGGTTCTTTTTGCACATGTTCTAGCATCATCATGCTCCCCTTTTCCATGGCCAGCCTCAGTGAAAATCTAAATATGTTCTACACCAGTGGTAACATGTATCCTGCTCAACTAAGAAAACATTTGTGCATTCTTCAATTATGATGTGTAATTGTCTAACCAAATGTAATGTTGATTTAAAGTAATGTTCCTTTGAGTCAACTATCCATAGAACTTCTCAAAAAAACCTTACATATACTTTCTACAATGTGATCAGTCATCACTGATATAAAAAAGGTACTCCTTAAATATTTTTGATCTTCCTCTGTAAAGTTAGGTGAATGCATGAATTTTATATACATGATTATGGAAACTTGTGTTGAGTTGTAATAATGTGATTGAACTTTCATTTGTGGTTTGAATGTGTAATTTTTAGCAAGGTCGACTTCTAAAACAATAGAATCAAATGGAAATGCATCCTTTCTTATTTGAAATGTTCATCCAACCATTTATCCCTATGTGTGTGCCTTGCATACTCATAAACAATTTTCTCCATGAATTTGACCAAAAATGTTAAGGTGTGGAGCCTAAAAGCTTCACCAAGGAGTGCTTTGCAAGGTTGCAGCAGTTACACAGTCACTGACATTGGTCAGGAGAGACCGACGTCGGTCAAGAGCAGTTCAGAAGATGCCGACGTCGGTAGAGATCGGTCGACGTCGGTCACAGGCAAGCAAGCAGGAACCGGCGTCAATTACTTGTGCATCTAGAAACCTATTTTCGAGGATAGAACTGAGTGTTTGCATGATGGGATTAAGTCATAGTCTTAAGTTCACATCTCTATTATTAGTAAGACTATTTTAGAGCCCTTGTTTAAGTGGCATAACTATTGGTTGTAAATGCATGCTCAAGTTTCCTAATTCTATATGTAGGATTAGATCTTCTTAGCTTATTGTAATGTATTTGGTATGTTGAAGAACAGTACAGAATTGTATCATTCTAGGTTGTTGGAGTTGATTGTACTTGAGAGAGAGAGCTCTTGAGGGAAAGAGATCTAGAGAGAGATCTGTACATCTGAGAGAGGTGTGGAAGAAAAAAAGTTTCTTCAATTGTATTCCTTCTGTAAAGAGTTTAATACAAGTTTTCAGGGTGGTTTCTTGTATCTCTTCTTTTTGCTATTTATCATTCTAGTTACTTATCATTCTGATTTAATTCCGCGTTTATTGATTTCATAAGTGTAATCATATTGTTGGTTGATCCCCAACAAAAAATTCTAAAACAAGTATCTCTTTCATAACAAGCTCACACCTTTTAGATTCTTTTCCATCTTTTAGTTGATAAGTTACATATTTGTATTTGTTTAAACCAACTAATTCATATCTAATTACACTTATACACTCATGGATACATTTTCTTAATTTTATAAATCCACCATAAATGTTGTAATTTCCATCAAAACATCTTTTCTTATAAAAGAACTATCCATCTGGGCTTTCACAAAAACTATTTAGAATAAATTCCCTCTTTGATTTTGGTGTAATTTATATGCCACACTCATGAAAATATTTTTAGTATGCAAAGTACAATGAATATGGAAAAAAACATCATAGTGCATTGAAAATTAAATATGTTGCCAACAACAAGTGGTGTGTGTGTGTGATTTATTTTTATATTAAAAGGTTTGGCCATCTAAAAAAATCTTTTTCTAATAGTAATTTGTGGATGTTTTTTCAAAAATTTAGAGTATAATTGTGTTTGAGTCATATCTAAGAAATGTTTCAGATGCAATTCATGATTACAAGAACCAACTCTTCTTTTCACTACATCTCTTGCATTGGGAGAAACTCTTATATTATCTTTCAAAATTGTGCAAGTAAGTCTTTCAAAGCATCAGCTATTTCCTTGTCCTTTCATGGAAGTCTACCAGAGAATGCCTAGAGCTCTTTGGTATTGGGTTCATTAATTCTTTCATGTCATGTAATTGCTTTCATTAATGTTTTATTATTTATATTAAGTGTTCAACTTATTTTTGAAATCAATCATTTTTCTCTATTTCATCACTTATTGCACAAGTTGTCATTATACATTGGGCAGCATTACAATCTTTATTGTGTGATCTCAGGCCTACAGTATGACATACATCATGTAGATTTTCAACAATTTCATCATTTTCATCATCCATGTTAGATTTTGTTAGTCTTAATGTGTACATTGTAGGTCTCATCTTAACCAATTTCATCAATGAAATAAATAATTGACATCTTTGACTATCATAATCCAATCTATGAAAGAAACTATCCCAAATTTCTTGAGCCAATCTTCTTGAATGGTGGTCAGACATTTTATTATGCATTATTTTAAAAATATTTTCATCAATTTCAATTAAGTACTTGTATTTTATATGCATAATTCTTGGAGGTATTGTTATTGGTGGAATATATTGAGAGGGTGTTTCAAAATCATTATATGTTTCCATGAAATTTTCTTCACTGTTTGTTTCTTCATTATATGTTTCCATGAAAATTTTATAAATTGTTAATTTCATCATTATTTGTGTCCGTTAAATTTTCTTCATTGTTGGTGGGTAAAGTATTATGCATAGGCTCTTCATCAACAAAATCAAAAACTTTAAACTTTGAATTTGAACTTCCAATGTTAACTAATTCATTATTGTCAATTTCATCATAATTCAATTCATTATTGTCAATTTCATCATTATTAATTCAATTTATTATTGTTAGTTTCATCATTATTCAATTCATTATTGTCAATTGCCTCACTATCTAAGGCATTTGGCTCATCAAGTTTAGTGTTTGTGCCTTATTTAGAATGAAGTGCTTGCATTCATACCTTGTTTTTTCTCTCAACTCTTATAATTGCTCTGGTGTTTTGTTCTTCAAATTATTCCTCTTCCTTGAACGCAAACTAGAGCCCATTTTGAAAAAATCACCTAAGAAAGTACTTCAAAATGTGGTGTCCAAAAAATTATTTCAAAATGTACGTAGAGAATATGTAGAGTACTCATAGGTAATGTTTATGGGGACAGAAATATTGATTTGGGACAAAAATAGACATTGAAAAGTAAGTTTTGTCTATACGTCAAATAACATGTACATGTTATAGTAACACATATACATTACTATAATGCATATGTGTTCCTTGAAGCATGGGCATATATTATAAAAATAAGCAAAAACACTTATATTCAATGTATAAATCCCCTATAATACTATAATATGATGCAATAAGACTATAATATGATGTATAAATCCATAATATGATGCAATAAGACTATCATATGTTGAAATAAGGCTATCATATGATGTAATAAGGCTTAATATGATGCAATAAGACTATCATATGACATAATAAGACTATCATGTGATGCAATAAATACCCACTATGATGTAATAAGACTATCATATGATGTAATAAGCCTATCATATGATGCAATAAGGCTCAATATGAAGCAATAAGGCTTAGTATGATACATAAATCCACAATATGATGCAATAAGACTCTTGATAAGACTATGAAGTAATAAGATTATCATATGATGCAATAAGGCTCAATATGTAAGGTAAAATGAGATAATTTTTCCCCAAATCCCATCATAGGTCCTTGAAAAACTAGGTGAGCAATGGGTTCACAAATTGGCACTAATCACAATCATGAATTAATGCATTTGTGATGAAATCATGGAGCTTAGGGGTTGTGTTTATTATAAAATTAGGATTTAGGGTTAGGGGTTTAGTGTTATGGGTTTTTACATGTGTATATGTCATGAAATTAGGGTTTATGGGAACTATACATGTTCAAGTGATAAAATTAGGGTTTACAATCAACATGTCATGCAATGTGAGCTAATTTAACCCCTTTCATCACATCGTAGACTCCAATTTAGGTTCAATGGGTTCAAATTGGCCACATTTGCATTTGTATTTACATTTATAATTAAATTTTAGGGTTAGTTAAGCCATACATGTTTCATAGATTATACAATTGATTGGGCCATAAATTTGGTTTAGGGGCTCAATTTTTCCCAAAACATGTCCCTAATTGCACAAATTGATTAATTGGTTCAATTCATGATAGAATCATACTTAATTTTATCCCAAATCATATATTATGCTCTTATAGTTACGTCAACGAGGGGTTCAAATTGGCCTCCCATGTCTTCTTGATTGAATGAATCAAATCTTTGGTTCATTGTATATATACATGATGACATTCTAGGGTTAATTTGACTCCAAATCAGATCATGTATATAATTTAAAATAGGTTCATACATGGCTTATTTTGACCTTAATTGCCCCTATAATTGAACCTTGTTGTGCCACATGTGTACCTCATACACCTAAATTTTTTAAAGTTATCATAGATACATCAGGTCTTGGAAGTTTCCAAGTTGATAATGCCTTAGGAGGATAAATCTAATTACATATCACCACATGTACCTCATACGTGCTCAAAAGTGTTAGCACTATTAGAGGTGTAGGTCCTAGAAATGTTAAAGAGCTATCAGAGCCTTGTGAGGCCCAATCTAATTAGATGTCACCATATGTATCTTATACACACATATAAATGTTAGAGGTATAATTGTCAAGTCCTAGAAGCATCAGATTTGTCAGAGCCTTAAGACACCCAAACCAATCAAATATTTCCACATGTAGATCTAGTACACCTAGAGAAGTCTTAGAGTTTTCAGATATACATACATTATAGATCCCAAAATGATTAGAGATGTTAGCACCCTAGGAGTCTTGATCCAATCAAAGATGGCCACATGTACTTCTGTATACCAAGTGGCCAATTTGAATAGATAAGACCGATAGGTTGGGCCTATCCTCACTGTGTCAAGTCATCAAAAGTACTTAATGATCTGATCAATAATAAGACGCATTTGGAATTTAATATGAACACATCTTAGATGCCATGAGGTCCAAATCTATGAATGTTCATACTGCACTCTCTACATTTATTAGCTCACATTAGTGGAACTCATGATCTATGATACCTAGACAGGTCCCATCACCTCCAACCAATCCAATTAAGTCTTATTCACAAATATCATACATACATATATGCCAAAAATGTTTAAATATTGACATCGATCCCATGAACTCATGTCTAGTAAATAATTCACATGATGCAAGCCTCCAACTTGCCATTACTATATATAAATTTTCATGTAGAGCCCTTTAAGGTCCCATCTAAATTGAGTGAGCACCGAACATTATCAGTTTTCTATGTATGTATTAAAATTATTTAGATCCCTCTGCCTTGAATTAGCTCTAGATCCCAAAGTACATTCATAGTAATTCCTACACATAGAAGAGAACACAATTTAACAATGGACTCCTCAACCTCAAATCCCAAGTCAGAGCAAGAATTCTGAGATACTACTTTCTTGTAGTCAACATCATAAATTTTAAGCTTATTACAATGAAATATGAATAAGATGATTGAAGATATAAAAAATATATAATATTGAAACCTTCGGTAAGGGGGTGAACACTAGTTTTCAATTTTGATCAACCATTTATATGAGGTGAGAAACATCATCCACATTAACAAATACTGGTCCCTCTTCTCAACATCATATTTGAGGGTAAGTAAGTCTCAGATTTAGGGTACATTATCACCTTTATTTTATCTTGAATAAGCTTAATATAGGTTGAGATGGGGTAAATTATACATATGTTGTACTTGGTCAATGCCAGGTCTATGCCACCCTATATTTCTAAAGCATAGCCATCCCTTAATGGTTTTTAATAATGTCCCTAGTGCATTTAGATATTTTTAAAGCTATACATTCATCAAAAGTACTTAATGATCCCATCAATAATAAGAAACACTTGGAATTTAATATGAACACATCTTAGATGCCATGAGGTCCAAATCTAGGCATGTTCACACTGCACTCTCTACATTTATTAGCTCACATGAGTGGAACTCATGATCTTTGATACCTAGACAAGTCCCATCAACTCCAACCAATTCAATTAAGTCCTATTCACAAATATCATACATACATATAAGCCAAAAATGTTTAAATATTGACATCGATCCCATGAACTCATGTCTAGTAAATAATTCGCATGATGCAAGCCTCCAACTTGCCATTACTATATGGAAATTTTCATGTAGAGCCCTTTAAGGTCCCATCTGAATTGAGTGAGCACCGAACATTGTCAGTTTTCTATGTATGTATTAAAATTATTTAGATCCCTCTGCCTTGAATTACCTCTAGATCCCAAAATACATTCATATTAATTCTTACACATAGAAGAGAAAATAATTCAATAATGGACTCCTCAACCTCAAATCCCAAGTTAGAGCAATAATTTTGAGATACTACTTTCTTGTAGTCAACATCATAAGGTTTAAGCTCATTACAATGAAATATGAATAAGATGATTGAATATATATAAAATGTATAATATTGAAACCTTCGGTAAGGGGGTGAACACTAGTATTTAATTTTGATCAACCATCTATGTGAGGTGAGAAACATCATCCACATGAATAATTACTAGGTCCTTCTTCTCAACATCATACTTGAGGGGAAGTAGATCTCAGATTTAGGGTACATTTTCACCTTTATTGTATCTTGAATAAGATTAATATAGGTTGAGATGGGGTAAATTATACATATGTTGTACTTGGTCAATTCCAGATCTATGACACCCTATATTTCTAAAGCATAACCATCCCTGAATGGTTTTGAATAGTATCCCTAGTGAATTTAGATATTTGTTAAGCTATACATTCATCAAAAGTACTTAATGATTCCATCAATAATAAGAAACACTTGGAATTTAATATGAACACATCTCAGATGCCATGAGGTCCAAATCTAGGCATGTTCACACTGCACTCTCTACATTTATTAGCTCACATGAGTGGAACTCATGATCTTTGATACCTAGACATGTCCCATCACCTCCAACCAATCTAATTAAGTCCTATTCACAAATATCATAGATACATATAAGTTAAAAATGTTTAAATATTGACGTCAATCCCATGAACTCATGTCTAGTAAATAATTCACATGATGAAAGCCTCCTACTTGCTATTACTATATGGAAATTGTCATGTAGAGCCCTTTAAGGTCCCATCTAAATTGAGTGAGTATTGAACATTGTCAGTTTTCTATGTATGTATTAAAATTATTTAGATCCCTCTACCTTGAATTACCTCTAGATCCCAATGTACATTCATATTAATTCCTACACATAGAAGAGAACACAATTCAACAATGGACTCTTCAACCTCAAATCCCAAGTTAGAGCAAGAATTCTAAGATACTAATTTCTTGTAGTCAACATCATAAGGTTTAAGCTCATTATAATGAAATATGAATAAGATGATTGAAGATTTATAAAATATATAATATTGAAACCTTTGGCAAGGGGGTGAACACTAGTATTCAATTTTTATCAACCATCTATATGAGGTGAGAAACATCATCCACATGAACAATTACTAGGTCCCTCTTCTCAGCTTCATACTTGAGGGGAAGCAAGTCTTAGATTTAGGGTACATTGTCACCTTTATTGTATCTAGAATAAGCTTAATAGAGGTTGAGATGGGGTAAATTATACATATGTTTTACTTGGTCAATGTCAGGTCTATGCCACCCTATATTTCTAAATGATATCCATCCCTTAATGGTTTTGAATAAGGTCCCTAGTACATTTAGATATTTTTTAAGCTATGCATTCATCACTACGAGCACAACATCTTAAAACCACATCATCACTAATGGATACATGTGACCATTTCAAGTTTATTGAGCTCAAAACTACATCTTATACAAAATAAAATGTGTACCCAAAGACCAAAATATATAAATATAAGAAAAATTTGTACCTTACCCATCATCCAACTTTCCTATCTTACTACCCCAATTACATAGTAAGGTATAGAACTCTATGGTATTGATAAGCACCAAGTGTTGTCTAGCTTTTTTTTGAGCTTGCAATTATTGCATCCATGGTGTGGCTAGGACTATTCCCATGTCAAATACACACTCTTGAGATGAGGTGGGAATGGATGGAGTGGTTGATGGTTGTCCCATATGTGATGGAAGGGTAGATGAAGGAGGTGCATGGAATGGAGGATCAACCATATTTTCACAAGAGATCTTAATTTTAGGCAAAATTTGAACAATGTATTTGAATACATTAATGGAATCTTGAATAATTATAACAATAGAAGACTCTTGTTAGACTTCCAATTGGAACCTCAAAATACACCTATTGAATTAGATGTATTGAGTGACCTTGGAGGAAACTTAAAGGACTTTATTTATCACATTTTAGGAATGTTTTTGGAACAATCCAAGGCATGATTCACAGGTATTGGGCTCCATTAGATAGCATTCTTGAAATAGATATCCAATAGATGCACTATTACACCAAGGGCTCAATTCTTATTTCTATTTACACAAGATTATCTATACTACATAGTCCATTTCAATGGGTTTGCCACTTACACAAATTATTTCAAAATTTATAAATAAAGGATTTTGGTCAAAGATATCAAAGAAACAATAAAAGGGTAGGAAGGGTAAGGCATGTAAGATAGGATTTTAGGTGAGTAGGATAATATAAATACTATAGTAAGGTATATCCTTGCCCTACTAGAATAAAGACCAAATTTGGCTTTTTGGTGTTATTGTAAAATAATGTGTACACATTATATAACACATACACACTATTTAATTCATTATTTAACATATGCATGTTATTTGAATTTAAATTCAAAACCAAGCCTCTAGGATCAAAAATGGCTTGGATTTTCGAGCCAAAGGCTTGTGACTATGCATCTACAATCAAGATTGATAGTTTTAATAGAAACCAATAAATTTCAACTTTAATCACCAAATACACTATAGATTTTAACATCAAAATTCAAAAAATTATTACCATCATGATGAGCACATTATTCTCTTTCTAAATATATGATTTTTATAATTTTTAGACTATTTTAAGGATTCAAACTATATTTATTTATAACTACACCTTTTTTAAGCAATTACATATCACACATATACATGCCTATTCATGTTTATGTAATTTTTTTCTCATTGATCCAAGTGCAAAACAAATTATATGGTAACAAACTAGGCCTAATTATACACACATTCAAAAAAAATCAATTTTCATTTTTTTGAGGTAGTTAAGGGGGGCGCATGATCAACTGTCTATTTTTTGGTCAGTTTTCAAGATCTACTTAATTTCAAAATCAATAAAAATAATATTCATTGAAAAAGTATTAAAAAAATCATAACAAACTAGAATATCTTATCTAAATATTCAGCAGAGGGTTTTTAAAAAAAAATTAACGATGCTAAAAAATGGTGGGGTGCATGGCCATCTATCTACTATGTTTTCTTAAAACAATAGGAGGTCCTCTTAAAATTTTAGATGTTTGACCTATTTATACTTAACCATTTTTAAAAAAAATAGTTTTTTAAGAACTAGACTCGAAATTCTACAATTCATGTTTTTATACCATTTTCAAATTTTGAGTGTAGCCATCTCAAATTATCTGTAAAAGTTCAAATTTTTGAAATTTCTAAAAAATCATGTCCATAAGTAAAACCTTTTGTGTCCCCCAAATGTGTGCACTTCCTTGAATCATTATATAAATTGCCACCTTCCCCACCTCCCTATATACATATATATATATATAATTTTATTTTCATATAAATAAATATATAAATCTCTCTTTTTTAAACATATAAATTAATTTTATGAGTATTTTTTTAATTATTTATTATCCTTCAACTTCTCTAGCATATAGATAATAAAGATAAAATCTATATTTTCTTTTAAATTCCCATACATGTGTACATACATATATCACTCATTTATTTGAGTCATGCTTTTCTTCCCTTATCAGTTTACAATGCTTAATAAAGAAGCTTTAGAGAGATATGAAGCTATATATTTAACAGAATGCTTCTTTAAGTCAAAAAAGGTTTCTTCATTTTGAAAAAGGTCACACCAACATTTGAAATGGGGAATAATAGTGTAAATCATGTAACTACTTCTACTATACTTAAAGTTTTTAAGTTGGTTCATCTATTTTTTTATTAAAAAAAATATAGTAACAAATTAATAGTCCTTTTAGACACACACACCATAATGTCTCTTAATAATCTTCTATAAAATATTTAGAGTACATAGATATAAATTGCTTGTGAAAAATGTATTATTCTCATGTAATAAATGTAATCTAAATCATAGTTCTCGTTCTCATTTATAAATTTATTCTTTTTATAATTTTAATTATCAGGTAAATTTATATATTCACATACATATGTCTTATTCAAAATATAATGTTTTAGTCACAATTTTAATTTATTTTAAGAGTGAATTAAATTATACAATACATTCACAAATGTAGAATTTATTTTCAATAGTAACTGGTTACTATAATAATAATTTTACAAGCTATAATTTAATTTTAGTAATAAATCCACTATAACAACAATAATTTTACAAGATGCTATTTACTTCACCACTTTTATAATTTTATAAGCAATTAAATTTCTTGTACTTACATATATATTTAGCATTCTCAACATATCCATAGCAACAATATAGCAAGAGGAGGTGCTCACATCTCAAACTATTAAAATTATAGGGTGTTCCAAGACCAAATCACCCCCAAGCCCAAGAAGTGACTCCCACACAACAAGAATAACACAATTCAACTCAACAACATTAACCACAAGGTTTATACAATATACAACCAACAATCATATATGGATCTGTTTAGAAAGGGATGGATTTTTTTATAGCAGTAAAGGAGAAGCTAGCTAGCAACCTAAGGCCCCAAGCTTCACCTTTATACATATATATTTAGGAAATTGCATTAGGTCATATAATGTCATAATTTTTTATAATTTCTTTGCAATGCTCTTGAAATATAAATAGTTTGTGCCCAGCAGCACAGGATAATAAGGTTGGGTGTCTTATAATTTCTGCTGACATTTGAAAAATAAATGGTTAATGCCTATCATGGGTTTATTAGGTTAGGAGTCTTATAATTTCTGGATGGTATTATTGAAAATCAAATAGTTAGTATCCAATAGCATAGGATCACTAGGTTAGTTTTCTTACAATCAATTTCGAGATACAAGAAAAAAAAGATGTTTAATGTTTAACATGAGATCATTAGGTTAGGAGTCTTGTAATTTCTCAGTAGTACCCTTGAAAAATAAATAGTTAGCGTCTAGCCACATAAAATCACTAGATTAGGAGTCTTACAATTTATCAATATTATCTTTGTAAAACAAATAGTTAATACCAACAACATGAGATCATTAAATTAGGAGTCTTACAATTTTTTAGCAATACCCTTAAAAAATAAATAGTTAACATCCAACAGTATAAGACCACTAGGTTAAGAGTCTTACAATTTTTCAGTAGACACGTAAAAAATAGATGGTTAGTACCCAGCATGAGATTTGTAATTTCTCAGTAGTACACCTGAAAAACAAATAGTTGAGGCATAACATGGGATCGGTGTGACAATAAAATGTAATAACTCATTTCGAATTTTAAGACGGCATGGGTTTTTTTTTTTTTTTTGTTTTAGGTGGAAAATTATTTTATTTTGTGTCCTAAATAATTTTAGGAAGCACATGGTAAAAATGTAATAACTCATTTCGAATTTTAAGACGGCATGGGTTTTTATTTTTTTTTGTTTTAGGTGGAAAATTATTTTATTTTGTGTCCTAAATAATTTTAGGAAGCACATGGACAAATTTTAACAGATTATGGAATCTCAAGAAATATAACCTCCAAGGTGCATGTGGACAAGATGTTGATGCTGTTGGCAAAAACTCAGAAGATGGAAACTTCATAAGACATTGCTACCCAGCAGCACCTTTGTGGCACCATCTAGAGAAGCATCGCAAGAAAAAAAATCAAAAGCTCAATCGCTTCTACAATCGCTTCTGGCCTTAACAAATTTGTTGAAATTTACGAATACATTTATATGGTTTATTCCCTTACTTTTCGCTTTAGATTTTATGCTCTACAAATCGCATCCTTCATAGCTTGCTATGGGAATAGTTTGGATGTTCGGTGGTATTGTGGAAACCGGAAAACTACCATTGAAACCGTCGTGTGGCTGCACACCGACCCTGCTACAATCCAAAACGTTGTGAGCACTAAGCAAGAGAGGCATTGTGGGGGTGATTCTGGTATAAATCTATACAGCACCAATCAGGTAATTTCAATAGAGCTTTACAAATATCTGTTCCATGGTAGTCTTATTACAGGAATCCTGGAGAAGTGGCAGCGAAGGGTCTATTAAAATCTTTAGTGCAAGTTTTTTTTTGGCTGTGTCTTCTAAGACATTGCATTATAAACTTTCTATGCTCTGTTGCTCATTTATTTCACTTCAGAATGATTTGTTACAACTGACAGTTTCTACCAATCCTTGTTTTGCATCATTGGACTTGATTTTAATACATAGATATAGGTGTACTTATTTATTTTTGCCACGTTTTAATTTTTATGATTTGACAGGACAGCTTGATCCATTGCTTGCATACTTCCAATGTTATATTCTAACCTACTAAGCTTTTATTTTCTAATCGTACGTGAAATATAACGGCTTGGTCTTAACATTATTGGAATCATAATCTGTACAAGGAGCTTGTGTTATAGAGATACTTGCAATGTAGGGTTTATTTAAGAAGTTTGGCATAGTCATTGTAAACTTTTCCATTAACGTATAATCACAATATCCACAGGAAATTGATGTTCATAGCTTTTGGTGGTGCCCAGTATGTAAGGGAGTGCATCTTCTATGTGTAGTTTGGTTTTATGTGTGTCTAGTCAGAATACATCTCAGCTTAACTTTGAAAGATCTGTTTATCACTTAGTTTTGTATTTCTCGTCCAGGAGCAAGTTGCTCGCCCTTGATAAGTTGCTTTCAAAGAATGTTTTGGTATTTGTTGCATAAATAAAGCATACATTCAACTCTTGAAACAAACTCGAGCATGTTTTGATTTATCGATTTCTATGTTTTTAGTTGCAGATCTATGACATTTTCCAACTCCTTCCTCAAAACATTCAGTTTGGTCTTTTTTCAGCATTCTGACTTAAGAGGATAGATTGTATACTTTATGTTCTTGCAGACAGTTATAGATTATAGAATTTTTAATTAATGTTAAATACAGGCAGCTTTAGATTGTATCGATAAAGTTTGTTGCGGTCTGGACTTGTTAGATCAGCTTGTCCAGTCTGACTAAAAAGTTGACTCTTATGTCCTTGTTTGAATGGATAAGTGTACTTGCACTTCATGGTTGTGTTTGGCAGTACACCACCAATGCCAGAGTGTCCTTCAGGCAAGTATTAATTCTGAACTGGCTTAACAGCTTTATAACAGTAATACTAGACAATAAACTTTGTTTCATTGGTTAGAAGCAACACATAACTAAATTATTTTAGTATTTTCTAAAGCATCACATAACTAAATTATTTTAGTATTTTCTATTATTGATACTCTTGATTTTGTAGCATGCAATTTAGGTTTTGGATATGTCGCCTTCAAGACCACTGTAGCATATCAATATAAATAATTTCTAAGAAATTTTGGGGTTTGATGCCAACGACATGCTTCATGATAATTACTTTTACCACCAATTCCATTAGTATGTTACTTGGATTGACTTTTCTTAAGCCTCACTTATACCAATTTATCAAAATTGATAGTGTCCCGTAGGGACTTGGCACTTTGTGCCCCTTGTTATATTTTGCACTCAAATATCGTGTTATTTATAACTTAAGTTGACGTGTGTACAGTGTAGGCATTATTTCCTTAGGTCTCCATCGTGATAGAGGGCTGAAATGGGCTGCTTACTGCAGTCCCGAGGAAAAGTAAATGTTCATATGAATTATTTGACCCTGTGTAATATTAATTTACAATTTCTCAACTAGTTTGTTTTGATCAAGGTTTGACACTTTCAGTGGGTGAGACTAGTTTTGAATTTTTTCTTGTTGTGAGGCTAATTACACAAATTTAAAGATTGGGAACAATGACCGACCACGAGGAGCTTACCTTCCCTGTTTCCATCCAAGCAATATTATGAAAAGATCTTCAATAGAGCTAATTAAGGACTAGATATGCGAATGTTTTTATAGGTTGGTCTATAAAATACGGTCGTTAGCTCGTTGCACACCTAACCCATGGCCACTGACTTATTTAATTTTCTTTTCTGAAAATATAACTATTCATAAAATATACCTAAAACATATTCTCGTCAAATGCACCTACACAAAAAATAGCGTCAGGGCATAATGAAGCAAAAAAAAGAGCCAAAGCCTTAAACTTATGCACTGTGGAACCAGATATAACATAATCCCATCATAGAAATATCTTCTATGCCCTGAATCTATCACAGTGGACCCAGTAATGTCAACTTTCCAAAGAGATGGCCCTAGGGCCGGGGATCTTATATATAAGGGTTTGCTTCATCCTCTACATCTAAATAAAAACATTTTGTTTGAGTTAAGTGGTCCTTTTATAATATATATATATATATAGGAATTGTTTTGTAATGAGTGTAAGGTATGTAGATTTAACTATTACCCTAAACCTAAGTTCAGTGTGTGATATGGATTTTCTGGTGTATAATATTACAGGTCCTCACGATCATTGCTTAAATCACCTTGAAATACTTCCACTCATATGTGTTGTATAGACTATTTATTTAGTTCGAATTGTTCTCTAATTTAATACAAGGAGGGTTTACTGTATCAACTATGTATAACATTATTTCTAGGTCTGAAAGAGGTTCTTTGTTTTCATATTTTAAGATCTGATGTACTTACTTGTCTTACATTGAAGGATCTTGTTGAAACAGCTGATTTCTTACCAATTCAAATCCCAAAATTTGATGTGTTTCACTAAATGTTTGGATTTGAAAGAGAATGAATTGTTAATTCTCCTTTAAGTAAATGTTGATTGTGGATCAGTGGTAATAGGTTTCAAGTGAGGTACAACTATCATTTTACACTCTCATTTTACAAAACCCTACTTCACAAAAACATGAAGTCACATCCCTTCTAACGTAACTTGTACCTTTGAGACAAGTGTTAGTGTATTTAAAACCAAAAAGGCTTGACAAACTTCTTCATTTGATTCTATTATTAGCCAATAACTATTAAGAAACCTAGATTTGAAGGACATTGACCTTGTTGACCTCAATCACATTTTCTGCTTGTATCGATGAATATTAATGTTGTTTGGTTCGTAAAGAATAAGTTTTCTAGGAGTTATAAAAAAAGTTTACAAAAAACTATAAGAAATGGATGGAAAGTCTAGTAAGGGATATCAGGTTTGTTTTTGGAAAGGCTAAGGACTATTGAAGGATGTTTTAAGGAGGAAAAAGAGAATTTTGGGACAATGGCAAGGTCAAAGGGATCATTTTCACTAGCTTTAGAAACAGTCTAGATTACTTACTACCTTTTAATTATGTGTAAAACAAAATTTATGTTTCATTAAAGGAAATGTCAAAATTTTGTTACAACTTTGTTTGCTAGACAAAAAAGTTACATGCTTATATGCATCCACTTTTGCATAAATAGGAAATGATTCATTTTTCATGTTTAAGTAAAATCTTAGGATTAGAATATGATTTTTATCGATGTTATATTACATCTATGATAAAATTGATTAGAGGTGTGTTTATCTAATGGTAGAAATCCTACCATGGTTTTAGAAAAAGAGGTTGATTTATCATTATTCAAACTTGAGTCATTTTAATGACTAAATGGATAAATATTTAGATATGATGTGATAATGTCAAAGCACACTTCAATGAGCTTAATCAGCATGTGCCAACTCCTGATACGTGTTGGTCACCAATGAGAAATCATCGTCGATAAAAATTTGATGACATTAAACCAACCCCATGAAAGTTAAACTTAACCAACATGTTGGTCACAATTACCTCTATAGTTAACCACACCTCCCGGGTTATGGTTATAGTTAAGCACAACCCACAGTCAAGCACGCAGTTAAGCTTGGGTGGGAAAAAAAGGGTGGTTGACTATATTCAAATTAGCCCCAAATATGGCTAACATTTTCCCTCATTTTTTCCCATCTCCTCTATGAGACAATGATAGCACGTGTTTGACTATTCAATATTGGCTGGTGATCGAATATAATAGAGCACAGTTGATTCAAGATTGGTGATAGCATGATTTTGGTCATCAAAGAGAATGAAGCAGCGCTGGTTTGACATTGGCAGCTTCGATCAAATCCTTAATTGTAGTACTTCATATTCTACTCATCGTGAGTACTGCACTTAAATCCTTCATATTCTGCTAATTTAGATGCAAGGCCTTCTTTTCTAAATCTATATAGTTATACATGAAATATTTCAATAGTCTCAGCTCAATAGTTGAAATGAAGAGATAATGGGTGGGTTCTATTTTTGAATTCGGTGTTAGGCATAAAGGGATTCTATCTCTTTTGACTATCATGATAATATCTTAATGACCCACATAAGTATTATTTAATTGGGACAAATTGACATGGGTCCACTTGAATCTCCCAACATATAAATCAAATAAATTAGTGAAATCAATTCCAAGATCAAATGTTTGACTTGAAAACCTAGTTCTTACTAAGTAATGTAGACCAGACTTTACAGGTAGCTAGTAGTAATATTTATTTGCTGCCAGATTTTTAAAATAGACCAACGAGATATACTTCAATGCATTTGATCATATTTATATTACTTTGAATCGGCTATGGATTGAGGATCTTTGTCTTATTTTCTCCAGTGATGGCTTTGATCACCTTGCATCGGGTTGTTTTTGTATTGTGGCCCTGCATTGTCAAAAATCTTGGCACTCATTAGGGTTTCATTTTAATTTTTGAACTTGACATTAGTTTTTGTGTTGCATACACTTTGGTCTTTCACTATTTTCACCCTCAACACTTGTATTTGAGTCAGCGGCAATAGGCATCATTGGAGACTTGCATTGGTGCATTCATCCCCTAGTTGAATCCTCCCATATTTTTTGTTGTTCTTGTGATAACTTTTTATAAAAAGGTGGGGGATTAGTTCTTAAATCCTATTGGTTTTACATAAAATATCAATAGTACCATTAGTGTTAAATAGGTTTTCCCACTTTATCCTACTTTTTTGGTCTCTACATAGATGAATCAGAGGACATCATTTCAGATTCAAGTAAAACATGTGATGGTGGCCTTCTATATGATATAGTTATCACTAAATATTTATTATTTTCTGATTACATTAATGTCATATCACATACTATTGTAGGCCTAAAAAAGACATCTTGACATTTAAATCTTATTTTTTTATACTTATAATTTAAAAGTGAACTACAAAGATCATGTTTTTCAACACAACTAAGAAAAAAATTATAGGAAACTAATCTTATTTACAAAGGATTTTTGGTTGAAGTGGTTTTTTCCTATACATAACTTGGCATGCCTTTCAAAGTACCTCCCTTCAATATGTTCCATATTGGATAAGAGAGATTATGTAAGGATTATTGAGATATGATATATCTCACACTAGTTTTAGGATGCCAAAGAAAACTTACTTATCTTCTAAACTTTAGTGTCACTAACAATATTGCATGGTTTTTATATTTAGGGACCCATACTTCATGGTCCCAGTTGGGATCATGTTAATAAAATTATTACTTCTATGTTATCTAAAAATTTGTGGGTAAAATTCAACTCCACATATAGTTATTTTTGGTTGATTTTGGAATCCATTTCTATCATAATTCAACTATTTTCCATGTAGTGATCTGTTGGTTAACATATTAAGATATATGGAAGATACAAGAATTGAGCATAATAGATATTCTTTCAAGGCTCTTCAATCATATATAAAATTATGTCAACAAAGGATCAATAAAAATTGGTATGCCCAATGTACTTTTTTTTTTGTAGGGAATTGGTATTGATATCAATCATGTGCCTCCTAATACATTTTCCATCAAGGCACGATACATATTGATATTCATAAATGCATAAGAGATGATATATAAAAATCTTTTATAAATCAACTTCAACAAAACCATTAAAACTATTATAAAAAAATGCATCACTACTTTTTTCATTATCTTCAAATAGAAGATGGAATTATTAAAAATCCCAAATACACCATTATTCCTTTTGGATTGAGATTTGTTTTGGGGAAATCACTAGTATGCTCTCATCAACATTTCATAAATTCAAATCACTTTATTCCACACATCAATGTATTTGTAAAATTTGTAATAAATAACTAAAGTCAAAGGAACATTATGTATACATGTTTCCAATTTATTATGACATTCATGGAAGGGTTTATTGCCTCTTTAGAGGAAATAATTGCTCTATATGAAATCTTATTCATTATGAAGGTCAAAGATGTGTATCTCTATTCATTAGAGACATAACCCAACATAGAGTTGGCCTCCTTAAGATTTGTCAACACAACTCTTTATTTCATTGTTTAGATTTAGACTCTTTTCTCTAATCTCAATTTTAGAGGCACAAACATACCCATTATTCTACTTAACAATCATATGTTGTTAGGAGGAAGATCTTAAAAACTTAACTCTTGTGTTTTATGTTAAATATCCCATTTTTCTATTGCAATGTCTTATTTGAAATGTAATTTTAAATGAATTCATTTTAACCTACATTATGGTTGCTAACATACAATATTATATATTCATATTCTTAACACATAACAACAATGATAGGGTGATGATAAAACAAAATAAAAATGTATGATCATATGAATTTTATTAGTTAGTTTATATAATTTATAAATGATATGATTTATAATTGATGATCCATCTCTCCTTTTATATTCAAGTGTGTTATTATAGACACTGAATTCTAGTACAAGACCCTTTTACATTAGGTATGTTTCATGTCTTATCACATATGGTCTATGTGCATACATTTAGATATTTTTAGTAGACTTTCCTTTTTTTGGGCCTTATGTCATCATCCCCTAACTTAGGTCTTCCTCATAACTTCAATTTTTGAGAACACTATTTTCATATAATAATATATCCATTAGATGAAAATTATATGAAAACCTACATATCCACTATTCATTTTCCTTTGTACAACTCTGAATGCTCTTTAAATGTCCAAAATATTCTTTGTGTCTTTTCCTTGGTTAGCCCATATGACTATCCCCTTAATTTATAGGTCCTTTGTTCCTTGATTTTCACCTTTCACTATCTTTTAAGGTCAACCCAAGTGTATATATGCCCTTGGAGAGTGCACATACACACGCACATGCGCGTACACACACACACACACACAATGCTTGGTCATTTCATCATTTATATTCTCATCCAACCTTATTATAAGTAGAGTCTCTCATGCTTAGTTTATCAAGTATTATCAAGAGGTCTTGACATTTAATCAAAGGATTTATACATTGATTTAATTTTTCCCTTATATATATAGTGCCAAGTGCTTGTATTAAGTTAAGGTTATATTAAGAGCATGTAGTTGCATTGAATTATCTAGGATATGAGGTAAAGCCCTTTATCTAATGGTTGATATTTCACTCACATGGACATTATGGCTCCATCTCAGTATGGAGGCCCATAAAATAGTTGTAAAGTACTAGTGTTGAATGTTAATATGATATTTGTCATATTCGCTTCCTATATTCATATGACACCACTTTAGAGTATGATGTTTATGTCATAGGTGTTTCTAAATTGAAGAAGATCCCCTTGCCTATGTAATATATATGGTAGTCTTACTCCACCTTTATGAAAATAATTGATACATATTTCATAACTACATTCTTACAAGTACATTTTTAAAGTTAATTTTTTATAATGAAAATGACTGAATATTTTGACAATTTATATTTTAGGTTGACTGAGTGATCAATAATCACTCTATTAAAGAATCTGTTACGTAAGATGTAGTGGATCCTATATATAATTTGTTTTTTATGGTTTGTGTGTTTGTTTGTAGTATGTCACTATTTTTGAACCCCTCTCTAGTTGGCATTCCAATCACTTATGGAATTCCCTAATCCAATTCAGAGATGTAACAAGAAGATACTTAGATCAATTTGTAGTCAAATTGAATGAAATTTTTAGTCAGCCACCACCTTCTTGGGCTAATCATGTGAATCATGTTACCAAGATTTGGTATCATACTAATAATGCTTTTAATTTGGAGCTTTTAAAAGGCAATTGGTCACGTCGATAAATGGAAATAATGGATGTAATTTTTAAGTCTAATCTCTTATCAGAATTAATTATTTCACAACATGGAATATCTTTGAATCCCATGATGAAAAGATGGTTTGACATATACTTTGATAGAACTAGTTATGTAGCATTCTTGCCAGAGAGATTTTTCATACATATCACCTTGTGATTAGATTTAAACTTTCAACATGAGATGGTCTTATGATAATTGTGTATAATTGTGGAATTCTCTGGATTCGAATCCTAAATTAGATCCCAAACACATGTTGGATGACCTTACATACCAAGAAGCAATGTGGTAAATAAGTCATTTTCTAACACCATCAGAAGAATCTAAGGATGATATTAATGCTCATGATCATGATGGGCACTACTCGGATTAGTTGTAAACAAATGACATTGGACAGTGGTATAATTTTGTACATGTAATGAAGAAGAAGCTTTTTGATCATGGCAGATTTTTGTATAATTTTGTACATGTAAGGAATAAAAATATTTCATTTAGTTTCATAATTGTGTTTTGTCATCTCATGGGCCTCCCTAAATTTAGGGACCAAAAATTATGGTCTGATAGGTGGGAATTATGGTAGTGGTGGTCTATGAGGAAATCATTTGAATAAAATTGGTGGCCTATTTTGCTACACTAAAGCTCTAGTAATTGAATATGGGTTATGCCCTGACCTTACTATGGGTAATAAGGCAACCTAACATTACAATTGAATGGGATAAATTGCATCCCATATGGGCTCATATAATTTTTAATATACACATGTCATACAAATTTTTCTTGTACCACCTACTAGCATTTCCTTTCATGCATTGTCCATAAATACCAGTATGTCCATGCCTCTAATTTAATACATTGAATGATTGGTTGATGGACAATGAGAATATCCCATGAGATTCTTAGCAGTTTCACTTTTTTTTACCCTCTCCTAATTCTATGGGCTTTGTAGCAAATTCCCTATTTTTAAAACCATGTCTTCATTTTATGGGCTTCCTAATGATTTATTTTTGTAACCCTTATCTTGAAGCTATGGGCTTTGTATAAAAATCACATTCCTATGCCTGGACCACATGCATGCAGTTAGTGCATGCCAGTTAAGATTGTCTATAAACACAACTACCTCATGCATGCACTTTTTTGTCCATTTATATGTTTTGATGCATTTATTTTGATATTTTTTATGAAGGGTTTTATATTGATTTCAACAAGGTTTTTTACATTCTTATAAAAAATTTGTTCATAGTTTATGTCATATTTTACTCAAGTGATTTGAATTCTCATATTTTGATTTTTATGTGTAGTTCATAGCTTTTATTTGTAGTATGTTTGACTAGCACGTACATTTATTGGTTATCTCTGAGTGGAAAGGAAGACATATTTATATCAAAAGCATGTTATTTTCTCCTCAAAATGAAACATATGGCAATATGGCACTTTTCTATTCAATGAAGTGTCTTTACATCATGCCTCCTACATTGCCTTAATAGACAGGCTAGGCTTATGTTTGTATTTACACAATCAAATAGGTGTGTACATGGACATTGATTCCAAATATTTTTATCATGAAATTATAGGGATAGGGATGTGCCTCGAGGTCTGATCATTGAGCTACATGATAGCGTGACTTTCATGTATGGGTTATTTCTAGATATTCACATTTTTTGCACAAATAGATGTCTTCAACAAGCATTGTCAAGGTAGAAACAAAATGAAATGCGATAAATCACTATGGATGCATTTGTAGTGCCTGATTTAGAAGACATTCCTGTGGATGAATTTTTTGATACTTTGACTAAATTTTCCATTGGTCGACATATTTGTCAATGTTAACATGCATCAATTCCTATTTACTCATTATTTAATGTTCTCTTCCCCTACTTGATTTAATGTTCATAAGAAGTCATAAAAAAGTTTTTTTTTTGTATATCTATTACACTTCTCTTGATAATTTAAACATATCTTTATATAGACTTTATTTTGATTCCTTATATGGTGTCATGAACTTCCTAATGTTTTTACATATGACACACTCTAATATAGTTTTATATCTTGAATGGCCCAATATGTGTTAAATGTAATAGTGCATGCAAAACAACATATTTGAATGAGAGGTACATGTAGCCAAAAATGTCGTTCTCTTCTTTTTTGATGCATATGAGTTTGATTGCCCATTTTAATGATGTGTACATGTTTTAATGTTGTTTGGACCAAATTATGATTATATTATATTCATTATTTAATCATTATTCTTTGTACATTACAGTATATGATAGATAGAATTCAATAAAAAAAATTCCTCTACAATACATGGAAACTTGCATTTACTCAATACAAAAATTCCATTTCTAATTCATTCAATGAAATGTTCTCCTTATAGGATTTAATAGATGGAAAAAAGGTGGGAAGAAATAATGCACCTTGAATTATAGAAGCCAGGCGAGGGTCCATTTCATTGCAGTTGTATCATGTGGGCCAATTTTCCTAACATCAATAAGGAAGACTTATGGGTTGCCTGGGTCGAGTAGGTAAGGTTGATGACTTCATCAAAGGAGAATCAAGAAAGGTGTTATTCCATACAATTTTTTTTGTTTCACATCACAAGAGAAATTTAGATTTTACTAGAAAGGATATCAACATCACCACAACCTTTGAATATGTCACATGAGTCACCTCACAATATAGATTATAAGCTGGTGTCTATTCAGATGCTATTATGTTCTATTCATTTACATTTTTTTCATCTTTCATGATTGTTTATTTGTTCACCACAATCATGCAAGTACTGATGTTCATATGGCCCCGATGACTTTTGAGAAATTGATACCATGCCAAAAGACAAGTCTTTAATGCTCAAGTCCAAAAAGGGTATCTGGCTAGGTTGAAGGCATATAAGGTGTAGTTGTCATTATCATTTCAGCACATGATGCATGGTTTATAGACCCGATCATGTGCTACTCACATAAAATCAAGTAGAACACATGGACAATGAGCACAACTATTACCACAACCAATAATATGAATAGTTCAAGGGCAAGAAATATTTTTTTGCTCCTTACATCAGCCCCCCCAACTTAATGAATGGGTTCATAAGATACTGTTTTTGGGAATGTTTTTTGATGTTATCCACCTTAAACATCAAGAGATGGTGCATGAAAAACTTGTATTATTTAGTGGTGAAACAAAGTGGGATATTTATTTATCAAGGATGACATATACAATAGAGATCAATTGATCAAGGAGGCAAAATATGTGTACAATGCTGACAATGCAAGAAGTGTTTGAGAGTGGGAACTAGCAAATCTTGACAAGTGGTTTTTCTATCAGGGATACAATGGGGGAGATCTTGATGGGGATGGGGAAATCCCCTTCATCTTGGGCATCCAACTCCCACAACATCTAGAATTGTTGTTGAGATTTGGGAAGCATAGTTTATTAGCGATGGATGCAACATTTAGGATAAATGCAATGAAGGTATTGTGCCAATGTTTGTAAGATTAGTTGATAATATTAGTTATTTTAATGTTTATAATAATAGTAGTTATTTTAATGTTTTTATTTTTTTCTTTTATAGTTTCAATTGTACACACTATTGGCATTTGATTCCAAACACGAAGGTGTGTCTATTGTATGGGTATTTATGTCTTGGTCATGTACTATCGACATAAGACAATGGATGCAAATTCTTCTTCAAAGAGTGCATTTGAAATACATTGAATGGATAATTAATTCCTTCATGGTCAATGATGTCAGTGTAGAGATAAAAGCTATTAGGTGCATCTTTGTTATTCTACATGAAAGATATGTGTATGTTCATAGACATCATCCCCACCTTATTCCAATAACTTATGCAAAACTATTGTGCTATTTAGGGAGACATTCAACTGTGAGGTTTAATTATGCATTTGGCATGTTCATCACACATGATTGAAGAATTTGATAATAAATGTGAAAGATGATGATGTAAGACGTGCAATGTTTTATAACTTTGGGTTCATAATGCATAGTTGTGTCAATAAGGACATGGATACAAGGGAGTCTATAAATTTTGTATAAAGATATCACTCCTCTCAGCCTACTTTTGTCATATACTAGGAACAACACTGGGCATACAAGGTTGGAATGTGGTCACGATGTTGTTAGACACTTTTGCATGTTGGGAAAGACACTAATGCATCTATATAATCTTATCATTACCATTTTGAATTTTGTTTTCTAAGCATAGTAATAACTTTTGTACGTCGTAGGGTGGATTGGTTGGTTCACCAACTAACAAGATAAGTTTACACACATTATTGGTGGCTACAATTTGCAAGGACATCAGCTTCCACAGGTACTTCAAAGTAGAAAGACATGAAAATATTTCATGGGTACAAGCTTTAAACATCCCAAATTCTCATGTTACCTTCGATAATAGCGACCCTTATATGGCATGGGTGCAAAGTATGAAAGATGAGATGTTACATTATCACATCTTCAATATAACACCTTCAATGTCGATGTGTAAGTGCTCATTTTCAATCCAAGGATATACTTGCAAACATGTGCTCAAGGTGGACCTGATGAGAAAGATGAAAACTTAGGTAGTTGTAGATAATGCAGCCATAATGCATGGTGTTAATGATAGAATCAACAACATAGATGTTGAGTACCATGTAAGTTTTTTTTCCCCCCCATACTGTATGTAGTGAAAACTTCAAGGTGATTTTAATTTGTGTAATATGTTTTCATTGCCCAAGTTAAAGACAATGGAGTTTGAATTGAAAATGAGGGAAAAGGCATGAATGTCAAAGGTTAACACATAAAAATGCATGGTGTATGAGATATGGATATGCAAGGATAAATCCCTACACTAGAAGGTGTTGCAACAAATCTAGCAGATGACACTAAAGACCAGCTGAAGGGGGTTGATATTGTAAGTCTAGTAACTAGTTGCAGTCGTATGTTTTTTGTATTTTTTAGCATTTCTAACTGGATTCTTTTCACTTTATGAATATATCCTATATACTACCATAGTTAATGATGTTGAGGTCCTTATATGTAGAGCACAAGAGATATTTGATAGATGTTGTGTAGTGGATAGAAGCATAAAAACTATGGCATTATTCAAAAACTATATGGCACAAGTTTAAAACAAGGTATAGAGTTGGGAGATATCAAATGTACAACACCTAATGCCTCATCCATTCCAAAAAGTACATGATGGGCATGGAAATTCCATCGTAGTAGATAAAACTTCATAGAAAATATGAATAGATGCAGATATCAGATCATGTCACAGGAGACCACACTTTTTCCAACCCCACCTCGTAACAATCCAAAATGATAAGTCTGGGATGACAAGCTTAATAGGGTAGTGAAGTGAGATAGGGGTGGACATAATAGAGATAATGCATCTTGATTGCAACCCTTTATAGGTTATAGTGACAACACAACAGTAATAGATGCATGTGACAATAATAAATGCATGTAACAAAAAACAAATACCTTTTTTTAAGGTGAATAGTTCTCTTAGATTACCCACATGTTGTAACATATTACATAAATGTACTATGGGAAAATTTATTGGATATGGATATTACAAAATTTGAATTATATCATACAAATATTTAATAAAAAAGTGAAAAATATTAAAAAAAAGAAATAAACCACTCATTGATTATAAAGAGGCGAATCACCTTTCCTCTTAACACACATTGCTCTTTGTTGAAAACTTTTTTTGATAGACTTTTGGCATTATTTTTATCATTTTGAAGTGATTTGGAAGTTTTCTACAGCCAATCCTTCATCATGAAAATTCTCTTTTATTATGGATTATTCCACTAGGATAGCTACTCAGGATGAAAAAATACCCTATTTAACATATTCGAATCCTTTCAGGTGTTCCATCCAAACTCATCATTCCATTTTATACCCCAAATTCATAAATATTACACAAGGCTTTTAGCCTTTTTTTGGATAAACCTCCTTGATTGGGACACTCCATAGTGCACTTTGGAAAACTAAGTTCATATGATATCACTCTTTATCCTTATTGAATTTTCTGCTCAATCTCAAAACCTGACAACCCACAATAATGTGATTTATAATTCAAACATTCCCTAATTAGGTCTTACATTAGATCTTCAATGTTGTAACCCTGAGTTTCCCTTATCTTGATCTCCACACATGCCAAAACTCCCAAGAACCATGTGATTCACCTATGGAATCGTAATTCCAAGCTTGCTAAAAAAAATTAGGTTTCAACTCCTTCACAATACAAAATAAAACAAAACTTAATGAGTCCTTACTCTATTTAGAAATCCTTGGTAAAGGTTTAAGAGCTCGACTTGCTCCACAAACAACTATAATCTTATAATTAGTTAGATAAACCAAGTATTGAGAAATAATAATCTAGTGAATATTATATTGGGATCATCCTAATGAGTAATTATTATTTCTTTAGATTAATGGAGTTGTGATAATTCTTTTTCAATAATCTATAGGGTTTAGAAACGTTGAGACCAAAACAAGACATCAAAGAAACACTTCTAGACCTGTACATTACCACTATGTATATAGAGCATAGGAAAATATGTTACAGATATGTTGGTAGGTGTATTTATTTACTTTATAATATTTAATAGTTCATTTGGAACCTATAACTAGGTAGCAAAACCCTACATGTAAGACTAGGTGTTCATTTTGAACCTAAAAGGTGGTACCAAATTTAACGGAAGGATTTTGTGCATACCTACTAATGGGAGAAAGTGAATAGAGTTGTTTTTGACCTTTATGAATCTTGTTAATAATTTGGAAAATAACATAGATGGTTTGAACCATTATAAAAGGCTCCACAAACCTTAAACATGTGACTGTGTGCATTTAGTGAGACAAAAAACCTATGATCTAGTGAGTATTGTGTGTAAACAAGGCTATGGTAGACTTAGAGAGGCCTAATATGACTTAATAGAGAGAAAAAAATGTGTCTTAAACAATGATCTAGTGAGTGAATCAAATCTTGAAACTTGGTTAAGAGTAAGAGGACTATAAAGGGTATCTTCAAATGAAAGTAGTTTGGTGTTTTGAAACTATACCATATCGTACATAAATAATTTGTGTATAAAAAGGCTACTAGGAAGAGATTTTGTGAAGGGATAAGTATATAAATTGATGCATAGGTAGGGGGATAAGTTTTCTACCACATCACCATCTGATGCTAAACCCAACTGGTCACAATGACTTGCTTAATTTGATCTTCAGGACTCCATCTCTTTGTTAATCTCTTCTTTTCCATTGGGCTTAATAGCCTCATTGAATTACAGATGTACCTTATACTATATAGAGATACTTCTTGGTGTCCTTGTGATTTTATCAAAACCAAGCACATTCACTCTTCCCTCATCTCTTCAAACTAGTCTCTTTTGAACAGTCAACTCCTTCATTAGTTCTTCCTCTACGCACACCTCTTAGGACTTAAGGACCAAATCTTGGATTAGGTGTCTATGTCTCAACCTATTGTTAAATATTTTTATATATGTCCTTATAAAACCTATTACAACCCTATTGAACCACTCAATCAAGCTTATATTCTCATTCAACACCCTTTGGACACATTGTTCACTCAAGGCTTGTAGCCTTTTTTTTAGGTTTTCACTTTTTTTGTTCAACCTATTACCTTTATTTAATATTTAATAACACATTAGGCCACCCTATATCACACTTCAATTCCTCATAAAGTTACAATACCTTACTCTTCTTTTGGTTATCATTTCCTTTTATAAAGACCTCTAAATTAGGACTAATTAGGTTAAAGAACAACACAGTCCTTTAATATCCATAAAAATGAGACCATATAGGTCTATAATAATGTGAGTCACTTATTAGACACAAAACCCAACATAACTACAAAATTTCATCAAATTTTGATGGTTTTAATTCATTATATTGGCTAAATCCTAATCTAGGGTTTTCGAGTCTCTACATAGGCCCGAGAGGCTTAGACATTCCATATCTCAAATTATTGGTTTTTTGAAAATGTAAAAATACCATCATTATGTCTATTTCAACTGCTTTATTCTTCTCCAATAGGTTATAACCCTTAATATACCAACTTCATGCTCAAAACCACTGAAACATAGACTTCTAAGTCCTTTTTAGGACTGAGTTAGCAGGGTATACATATTGTTTAGGGTTTATGACTCTCTATAGGGGTTATAAAAAGTCTTACCATATTTTTTCCTCTTGTTTCCATCCAAAAAAATCATTATAATCAACAACACACATGTTTAGACATTAAACATCCTTCCTTTTTCACTTTGACTATGCACTCTTATAAGACTGTGATAGGGGTTAGAAGTTCTATTCATTTTCCCATAAGTTCCAAGGCTCAATAATGTTTGAAGAGTATATTATTCAAATTACCAACATAAACACACCCTTTACTAAATTTATATACACTCTCATTCTCAAGAACAAGCACTTCTCCGTAGGGGCAGATTATGTTAAACAAAATAACATGTATGCAAATAGGGGTTTGTAGTTATAGCAAGGCTTGTCACATGTATATGAGCTTTGTATTGACCTTTCAATATTTATATAAACATAAATAATCATTTTGAAATCACAATGCCCTATTACCATCACTTTCTCAACCATTACTTGCATATTTAGCACTTAACATACAAACAAGGTCTCTTTCTTAAAAAATAGGGGTATGATAGTTACCATAGGACTTATCACTTCCTCAAGCTTGTGTATTGGATTCCCTTTCTCATTATTTTTACTCAAACAGTCCTAAACAATCAATACTTTCATTTACCAACTATTTTCAATTTTATTGATGATTAAAGTCTTAGAACCCAAGCATTTACTCTGATCTCTTAATTGTGATAATAGTCTACAAGACCTTATGAATTCAAGGGGTTATTTTTCTTTTTTTTCCATTGATATAGGTTCTTTCCACCATCTAAGATTCTACACAACGCCACAGTGTGCAAGGCTACTTGTCTTTGACAAAATTTATCTACCAACTTAGAACACTTTATCCCAACTTTTCCTCCATGATTGTATTCTCATTCCACTTACAAACACACACAAACACATAGGAAATATACATAATCTCAAAAGATTTGAACATGACATTCTATGATTCAAGATACTCACATAATTATTTAGAGAGAGTGCATCCTACAGAATAATATTCCATTATTCATTGAATCAAAATAAGATTACATTGTATCCAAAACCCTAAACATATCATCTTCTAAGAGGTGATTGTACACTAATTTATTTTCAGATTCTTATTTGGGAGATTAAACATATTAGGCAAACCAATATTGGGATTTAACACTTTCCATGTCAATAAAAAATGGATGTTTGGTTCAAAAATAAGAAGGTCCCACACACACATTGACATTCAACTTTGATAGCTTATTCTCTTCTATTTACTTGTTAGTTACATGTATGTAGGAAGTTACAAATTGTTCGATGCATGAAATTACATTTAATCTACATTCTCTTATGCATTTGACTACCACATTTCATTTATATTCTCTTATGCATTTGAAATTACATTAATTTTTACCAAACTCCACAAAGCATCTTACTATGTTGATTAAGTACATGCAGAATGATTAACTACAGTTTGTGAATTATTTTTAGAAATTATCGCTTATTAATTTTTGTAATTATGTGGTAGGTGGCATTAATACTACATGGGGAGTGTTTTAGAAACACAAGATGAATTCCATAAATTCATATAGAATAAATCAAATGTACTACAGGATCTCAATGTAGAATGACAAACATTGCATGAAATCTCATGTGTGGTGACTAATTCCATTAATTGGAGGAGCCTTAAAAGCACGTCAAATTTCATGTATCTTGATGGATTGTGATGGGTGAATGTTCTCCTACATTACAACATGGCATATCCTTTGTACTGTATTCTAATGGTGAGTTATGAGTACACGATATTCATAAACAGGCTTGATCATGATTTATACATATAATGGTTATATGAATGGCCATAGGGTGATGCCATTTTGTCTGATGTGTGTACTCCTTGTGCCATTATAGCATATCTGAGGCCCTTCTTGGAGAATTTCTTAACAATGAAGGTGTCTAATGATCTGTATGTCTATGTGCATCTAGATCAAGTATAGAATATATTCATTAGTGCCAAACTACCATTAAAAATGTGTTTCGAACTATATAGTATTCATAATAACCTTTTTTAGGCCTCTAGTCTTTGTCTGATGCAGCCATACACAACATTGTGGAAGAGATACACAATCTCCCACAACATAGATTTTTCTCTCATTAAACTGGGCTGAAATATTTCAATAATAGAACCACTATTTTTTTGCATGCATATTGTAGAGGATGATATTGATGTTGACTACAATCCATCGGATGAAAGTGACGATTTTGAAAGTGAATAGAATAGTTTTATAAAAATATGTTTCAATATTGATAAATAGTTTAATTTATTACTAAAGAAAGCACATATTTTTATATTACATATTTATTGATGTTGATGTTGATTTTGATTTTGATTTTGATTTTGATGTTGATGTTGATGTTGATGTTGATCTTGATGTTAGTTTTTGTTCTTGATGTTGATTGATACAGATAATAAGCTACTTATCTCACACTTTGCATTGTTCTTGATTACATTTCTTTACAAAAGTTCACTAATTCATTGCTCACTATGTGATTTATGGTTCTTCAACATATATTTAGGTTCAAGGTATCTAAACATTCTATTTTAGGTCTCTTAAAAATCCTCAATTCACTTATTAACTTTGCTAACAAGATCTTTGCCTCACTATAAATTCAGACTCTATCAATAGGGTTTCCAAGATCTGTCTCAAGGTTTTGACTTCACACAAATGTTTACATATGTTTTCAAACATTGAAAATCCTTTGAATAAAATCCTTATACCTTTATAAATTTTGAATTCCATTTATTAATCTTGCTTTCCACTACACTATCCATGTTATTGCCTCTTTTGTGCACACAATCTCCATTTACTAGATTTGCAAGTGACTTCTTGCAAGTTTTTATTCATGGCTTTTTGAATATCATTGGTTTATTAAGCCTATGAGGGCTCTCCAAGATCAGTTCCAATATTAGACATCATTCTATCGGTTGAGAAAGTACAAGCCTTCAAAGGGTTGTGATAATATAAGTAACCAGGTGAGACTGAGAGTAAAATGGACCATTGAATCCTTAAGGCCCTGTAGATTGTTGTCTCCATCATAGAATGAGGTAATCCTTCAAATTTAAGACATAAATTAACTATGTAATGAGATGATGATTGAGATATGAATTTTTGGTTCCTTTAGAGGGGAATATTTGTTATTTTTATACAAAAGAGGTAGTGAGCTTATATTCATAGTTCACAAAAGGATCAACTCTGTTACACAGTCCATAACCCCTATTTTGGTAAATGTTGCAATGGATATACATTTGGAGAGAGGTAAGATCATTATGATATCAATTTACTGATTTTAATAACCAGGAGACAAGATCTTAATGATAATTCTTGAAAGAAAGAGGCCCCAGAATGGAAGTTGACAATATATAGGCCATGTTTCTATACTTGCATTGTTGTTTCATGACTACAACGTCTGATCTATGAGATAATCCATATGATCAGTGAGTTATTGGCTCCTAAAACATGTTGGAAATTTCATTTTAGAGTTTTTAATTGGTTTATAATCTCTCTTTGGTTGAAACATTGTTTTTGGTTGTCTAACAGGGACACAATCATGTAGGAAACCCTTGTAATCTACACAGTCTAAAGCAAATTAAGTTAGAACATGTGAAAAGAGGATTGTATTTTGGTTTTAAAATGTTGTATGAGTTTCACTAGGGTAAGATAGATCCTAAAAATCAATCATAATGGTATGAAAGTCTTTGAAACATTTTCAAGACAATTCTACTGCTCTTGGGTTTGTATACAGGCCAGAAAATTGTAGACTAGGGTTTAGTCAATTTAGAAAGTATCCACCGTTATAAAAATGTGAAACTTGGTAATTTGAAAGGAAATAATATGTTAAATATGATTTCACAAGTTTTTTCCTATATGGACTCATTCTATACGTATTTTTTCAACTGAGTTGTAACTAGGTAGAACTAGGCCTAGAAGGGCTAATTGTGTAGAGAAAAGGGATAAGAAAATGGTGAGGAGTAAACCAGCTCTTGAAACTTCATAATAATTTTTATCCAAATGTACAGAGATCATATTAAACCCTAAACCTCTAATAAAGATTGTATAATAGATACACAAAGGAGAAACATCCAAAACAAGGCTACTAGCCTAGAGAAACCATAGAGAGTGAACTGTGTGGAAAGAAATAATTAAGGATGCATTTGAAAGGGGTTAATTCAAGTGTGATGAGAGCACCTATAACTATCTATGACTAAGTATTGATCCATAGGAACCTAAATAAGGATTGGTCCTTTAGACCTAAGAACTAGTGAGAGAATTGCATGAAAAGTGAGATCAATGTTATGAACTGAGCCAAGTGTGAATGTTAATGATATGATAGATGTCTAATAAATCCAAGAAGTGTATATAAAATGTACCAGGGACAAGTATATGTTAAATAAATCTACTAATATGAGGAACCTAAAGGAATGATGGAAGGAGATGGAACCTTGAAGAGCAAAGGAAGCATTGAATGTGAATTTTTACAAGAGTAAACCATCAAGTGAGTGTAACCAGTTGGATTGAGAACCACATATTGATGTTTATGAAGACTTTTCCCCTTACCTTTGCATCATATCTACTTTTCTAGAGTCATAAACATACCCTTTAGCATCTGAATAAATTTAATTACTTTCAAACTATTTAGTTTTTTTTAACTCAAATAGCTGATAAGAGTTCTTTGTGTGGCATCAGAAGGCCCAGGATTTTCATCTTTGAACTGACAAACACAAAGATCTATTCAAGACACACTTGGGAATTTGAATATTAATGCAATTTGCAAAGCAGATAATGGATGCAACAAGCAATATTTAGAAGTGCCAAACAGCTTAACTATACATATGTAGTTTATTTCACAATAGCTTAAGAAAATCCTAAATGTTACTTTATTTTAACAAAGCACTCAATTGCTTCAGAAACTATTCCAAACAACCAAATTTTTGCAAAATTGGATAATTAGGTCTCATGAGAACCAAGCCTACATGCGTTCAAAACATACACACCATCTTTATGCATTCAGGACATACATACCATCTTTTATGAACATTCATAAATAATCCAGCCTATATGTTATAGGATCAAGCAAGTTTGAAATTAATATAAAAATGTCATAGTTCCAAAAATGCCTATAAACTATGTAATTACTACTCATTTTTGCTTAGTTTATATTTAAAAATAAAAAATAATCCACATGATTAGAAGAAGCTACAAAAACAGGGCAAGAAGTCACTCGAGGGACTTTAAAAGCCATGATGACATAGTCCATATGCTTATCAATAAGATGACATCACAGATTTTCATAATTCAATTTGTATTTTTTTGGTTAAACAACTTCTGGACACAGTCATTTGTTCATTCATAAACAAATTAAATACACAAGATGAAGTAATTAACTAGTGGAAAATAAACATGGTTTTTGTAGATTAAAATGTGAATAAGCATGTGTTTTAATTGATTTCCATCCAAAGTTGTAAGCATACATCATGTAATACCTAACACATGAGTCATTGTACAACTAATTATCATTGTTCATGTATGGAACACCACATCTATTAGGAGACATCCCATTGGCTTGTGAAAACAAGATATCAAACTCTGCCTTCAAAATCTATAAATGTTGCTCCTATATGGCAACTATTCCTTCTTGTTTTATTTGCATGGCCCACACAGTCTCTGCCCTTGCATCACAAAGTGCTTTTGTGTAGGCTTGGGAAGCTTGTAGATTGACAAACTTTATTTTAGCATCCATCTTCTCATCCCTCAATGTGAGAAGTGCATGTGTAACTTCTTGACCTCTTTGGTCTTGTCAGCCAATGTAGTTTCCAACTTGATAACCTTTGCCCTTGCACCATCAAGAAGCTCAGTCAAAAACTAGTTTTCCCTTTCGAGTGATTGTTTTTTTACAACCGCTAGTGATAGTTGTAAACCAAGATGTTATTTTATGCTCATTGCATTATGGGATCTCGTCCTTGTGATAAGTTCTTCCGTGTCCTCTGGAAATTGGGTAGCCACATTCTCTTCTAGATTTGGGACTTCATCTGTAAATATATGAAACACATGAAATTCAATGATAGCATTCAATATTTTCATCATTGAAAAGCTAAAAAAATCTAGACATAAACAAGGGTCCATGAGAATATTCAAAATCTAAGAACATCCAATTTTTTATAATTACGAATAGTTTCCTTACACAAAGAGTTTTCTAACTTAAATAAAAATGATGAAATCATTATATTGGAGTATGAAATCTTTACCTGTGGCATGGTCATTCTGATGTATTGTAGTGTTGCCCCATTCTTCCTCGTCCCTCCTCCCCTGCCTCAAACCATGGGCCATAGACATCGACATTTGTTGTGTCAATTGCCTAAATAGACAAACACATGATATGAGACAAAGGAATGTTAGAGAGATAAGCAATGCATACAAATATTCTATTGCACTCCTTCCCACCACAGTTAGTTTTATATAGGCATAGAGACATGCAAACATGTGAACTTTGTCACCAACATGTGAAAGAATGAAAGGAGAATAAGGTATACATGTGAAGATGATAGATCACCAGTCGAAAACATCACATACCATACACGTAAAAAATATATGATGAGTACATGGCAAAACATTGCATCATTGAACCATGCATGATTGTGCAATACATCGGTAAATGCAAATTAACCATCAAACCATTGCTTAAATCATACATAAACAAAAAACTACGTATCCAGCACAAACTAGAAATGAAACACTTGTATTCAAATCTCCTATCCAAATAATATGTTTGACCACACATCAAACATGTCATACATATTAGGCCAAAATGTATGTATATAAATAATAGTGTCCAAGGAAGTAACCACAAGGAAATATCAATGTTCATGCCATGGCCATTAGGCCTCTGGAAATGGATAAAAAATTGGAAGTGGTCAACCACATGAATGCACATATATGCATGTCACCCTAGACACTTGCATTTGAAAATGTGTAGTTTAGAAATCTTGACAAAATGCAAGAACAAGACACCAACATGAAGAATAAACTTGTTGGTTTTGGTAATTAAGAAGTAACTATCATACCTCTTAAACATGGTCCATCCATGCCTATGATTGCACCAACTCATCTCCACCAAAAGCCTATATGCAATAACAAAATACAACACTATCAAAATATGTAATGGTAGGGTTGAAATAAATGTACGGGGAATAAAGAAGAGTACATATAATGTGTAGTCAGCATAAGAAGTACAATATCAATTTGTGAGGCAACCTGTCATGTGTGCTTTCATTTGTTATACCCCCCTGACGAACATATCTACCATTTTGCAAATGCATTTCTCTCAAATGAATTTGATCCTCATCACTAGAATGGGTTTGAGGGTCATCCCTCTATAATTAGAGTGGTGATTGTTGCAGAAATATCAATGTTAATATTGAGTATGTTGAATTAAACTTAACATTAACTTCATGAAAACCAATGAACAAAGTGCATTTAACTTGAGGTTCATTGTTGTATGCACCCTCTTGTTTCTCCACCCATTCTCTTTCTCACTCTATTTGTCAATGATATTCTCTTCACTGAATGCATGCTTCCCTTATCCATGTCAAGTTTTCACTCGAATCATACGCACCCATCTCGTCATCGATTGACTTCAAGGCTATCCCACTAAGATAACATAACTCAGACGCATCCTCCTTAGCCAGCCATGATCTTTCCATCCTATCTATCTTACTGATGCTTTGATTTTTCAAAAGTTGGTCTATTGGCCTCCTTTCTATTTGTCTTTTTTTATTTCTCTTCCCTTAGGCTTACATTCCCACATTCAACATACCCAAGGGGCCTCTTTGGAACTAGTTTTTGATCATGAATCTTACCACGGTGAGTGTTAAGTCTATCTCATGACCAAAATGGATGACCACCATCAGCTCTAACATTAAGGGCAGCCAAAGGTTTCTATACATCTCTTGAGAAGCAGTCATTGGACACTTTGGGGACACCTTCTTCACCTTTGCTCTAATCCACCCCCTCCTCTTCTAGTATTAAAAAATATATAACATATAAAAATAGGGATGCATGGTTCGCAATTATTGAGCATGGAAAATGAAAGAGAGAGTAAAACAAATATGCACATTTTTAGGGACAGAGTCATTACACAGATGACTATCAGCCACGTCCATGTGGCTCCACTCCACCCCTTCCAACTAAAACACAAAACAAAAACAACATAAAAAATGCATGGTGTGTTCAAAAGTATTTTAATTTTGATTATTTTAAGAAGGAAGAAAGAAACATTATTTAAAATGAGGATCAATCAAACATTATTGACAGCCAAAGGTTCCCATACATCTCTTGAGAAACAGTCATTGGGTGATTTGGGGACACCCTCTTCACCTTCAATCTACTCCACCCCCTCCTCCTGTAGTATTAAAAAAGGGCGATGTGACAAATCAAAAGAGGGATGCATTGTTTACAAATATTGAGTATTTTACATATGTGGCAAGAATATTAAAGCATGCATTGAAAATACATAGACCATCAATAAAATTCCCTGTGTTATCCCCTTGTTTTCATCTTTATTTAGTAAAGATTCCATCTCACACTGGGATTGCACCTCTAGTTGTTCGTGGGTAGGAGATTGCTATCTCATAACAGTGGGAATACCATCCCCAATTGTTGATGCTCCATATAGCTTCCTCCTTCGATCTCCGAGGGGGTGAGGGGAATGTCTAAACTGAGCACTTGCACACAATGAGGACTTTTGATTGACTTCTTTCTCCTAACACAATGTATGTCACAATAGATTAGCATCAAGAAAAGAAATAATATAACTCAAATCTACATTCAAGTATAGTAGCTGAAAATGCATACCATCTGTTCGATCTCAGCATAAGGTTCGTTGAGGTTATCGTCTAATTCCCACTCATCCATCTTAAATCTGTAGCAGTATACATTCACAATATTAGTTGCCAACAAACAACAACTTGCATTCAAACAAGTTAAGAATATGCTTTACAACATGAACCCTTACCAATGAAATGCTTATAGAAATCATTGTAAAGGTCGCCATAAGAGTACAATCATGTGTCGATGGCTAGGGTAATTTGACTAGTTGGCAACATAACATAGTAGTCATGAAATAATTAGGGAAACCATTGTTCATGAAGTTGACACCCTATATTTAAATTATCTATTACGAGCCTCCAATAAGGAAATTTACATATGAGAAGGCATTACATTTTCTATAGATAGTGTAACATTCCAAAGCAGAGATTGTCTTTTCACATTATATAAACTTAACATACCAATTCATTTGGAAACAATCTATATAATATGGCAATGCCTCATGTGGTGATTCAAGGACAAGCTAAATGAACCTTTGTATGTAGTAAATGAGATAGAGAAAATGTAATGGATACATTACATTTTAAAAACTTTAAAAGAACCAAAACATGCCTATTGTAAATTTCAAAGGTTAGCAATAATATTTTTGAAGCTTAGAATATCAAGTCCATGGAGATTGTATGCAAAAAATTTAATTTCAGTTGCAGCTTTTATGAAAGACATTGATGGCAATATTTAAAAAGCTCACTGAACATTCTGAATGAAGAAGTCAACAATAATAAGTATACATTGCATAGTACAATGGGAGTACAACAAACACAAACATGGATTCACACACTCTTACTTTGTGGAAGTCTGCACATACACATGAAATATGATAAAAATAACACTTTCAATGTACTTAAAAGCACGCATACATCGATGACCCCATCACAAAGAATAGAGTACATTTAGGCACTTGCAAGCATAAGTACATAGGAAATGGTGAATAAAAACACATGAATTAAAAATAGAGCTCAAGAAATTAAATCTTGGAAAATACTATAGAGGCTCTTATACACCCTACAATGGGAGTATAGCAAACATGGATTCACACACTCTTACTTTGTGTAAGTCTGTACAAACACATGAAATATGATAAGAGTAACACTTTCAATGTACTTAAAAGCACCCATACATAATGACCCCATCACAAAGAATAGAGTACATGTAAGCACTTGCAAGCATAAATACACATGAAATGGTGAATAAAAACACATGAATTATAAATAGAGCTCAAGATATTAAATCTTGGAAAATACTAGAGAGACTCATATACACCCTGTTCTACCCTGTTGAACAACTCTCTTCCTCTAATTTTTTAGTGCATATGAACCTGCATATAAGCTTGTCTTTGTGTATAAAAATAACTTAATAACAGAGACAAAATCCTGGGTGAGTTTAACCTTATGTATAGTGGGCCTCTGGCAAGGAGAAACACGTCCCAAGAAACAATAGATATAGGTAAATAGAAGACAAATGTCCTTTTAAAGGATTTATTACAATCTTCACTGCTTTTCTTTGCATTTTCATCTAAATAATTTATGCAAAGGAGGCTTATGAACACACTGTGAATGTGCTTATCTAAAGCATTTTCTTTTTTCCCATACCTATTCTTGCTTCGTATGTTTAGGATTTTGTCTATGTGAATAAGTTATGGATTCAATTTTTTCACATTTATAAAAAAACTCTGGGATTTCTTTCCTTATTCAAGTTATTCAATGTCCACTTGCCCTTCTATGATCACAAATATGAATGAATTTGTCATAAATAAGTTAGGGATTCAGTTTTATGTAGGGTCATATGCATGTTTGAATAAGGTAACATTGAGCTTTGCTTTCTTTTGTCCTTTAAAATGACCATTTGTTAAAGGATATTCAGTGTTTGAACAATACAACTCTGTTTCCTGTGGAAAGGAGGACTGAGTATGTGTATTTGTAAACTAAGTGGAAACTCAAGAATGCTGGTTATAAACATATTTCTCATTCTCTAAGGTGTTTGCAGAGATTTAAGTGTTTCAAGTTGTGTACAGTTCAAAAACATAGTTCACAATAATGTAGACCACTGTGTGTTAAGACACAGTCTATAGAGAAGCAAGGGTAACCATGAACAGGGGCATACAGAACCCTCAAATGGAATGAAAAGGTCACTTTATTCAGTGTAGTTGTCTTGATACACCTACTTGACTCTGTGAAAATGATAAAACCTTCTAGAATTTACCTTGACGTTTGACTGGTGCAAAACTTGGGATTAAACATCGATTGCCCTGCTCTTGTTCTGACCACCTCCGCTTGAGCTATCTCCCTCCACCTTGGATCCAGCAGCGACCGAATGGTGAAGGACATCGGTTTGGCCTTTGGGATTGGCAATACCCAATTAACAGTAAGCCATAGGAGATTAACACAATGCTAAGAGGACATGATTATCAGCGTGTTAGGGCATGATAATCTGGTATTACCATCAAATGATTTGCGTGCCACGTGACAAGTTCAGCGCAATCACAGTTCGTGGTTGAGTCGACGATGATGGTCGATTGGCGGTGAAGGTGGCAATGACCGTGGCAGGGACGGTTAGAACGAAGTGAAGGCGTTAGCATCGAAATTAACTGTGATGTTACCCGGTTTAACTGTGGTTAGTGAGAAGCTTTCAACGACCGACGGAGGCCAGCCCCCCGACGACCGGTGACGACCAGCACGCGCCAAGAGTAGGTGTGTGCTGGTTAAGCTCTGCCAGACAACTTAAGTCTGCCATGCTTTTCTGTCCCTGAGAAATGATCAGTTGTCGACTGCTCACTATCATGATGACCACAAAACTAATCTTTGGTGGGCTATATACCATCGTAGGAGGAGGAAGACCTACAGACGGTTTAGTCTAAGATTTCCTCAAAGCATACGGTAATAACTCACAGAGTGAAATCGAAAGCTCACTTCACACAAATGTTCAACAGGAAGGCGGCACTCTACGATCCACAGGGTCATTCTCATGCTTCAATCCGGCAACAGAATTAGGAGAAGGTTATTTTCCATTGTGCATACCATGTTCGTGCTGAGCACAATGTTGCTCGTGAAGGAAGGCACTGCAGGCGGAGGGAGGACTGACGACGACTGGGACGAAGGATAAATTATGGAGCTAGGCCTCAAATTGATAGGGGATGTGCCAGAGACGTATTCACAACTGATATTTGGGATGTTGCGAGATGAACCCACGTACAATATGGTGAGGAAATATGCTTCTGCTAGCGATATACAAGAACTAGACCAACCCTGTGGATGCTAGAAATATGCATGGATCAATACTCAGAAAAAGATAAGTATAGATTTAACAATGGGGATTAAGCCTGATGAAAAACAAAATCCAAAGCAAGAGAAATACGTATGGACAAATTTCAGAAATAGAATTTAGGGCCAGATTTTGATACAGAACAAATTATTCTCGTCGTTTTGTTCTGCTCGCTAGGATGTTTGTTTTTTACTACGAAATAGGGAGCTCCCCTGTAGAAAATCTGTTTAATTTATCATTTACTGTTTATACTTGTTAGGCTGTATGGAAATATAAATGAGGTCCCCATCGCTTTGAAGAAAGTAATATCAAATCAACAAAAAAAACCAATGCCGTGCAAGCAAAATTGGCCATTGCAGCACTCAAATATAGAGAAACAAGTGTACTTAAATACTTAATGATGTCAGTACTGTCTTAAATCCAAGAATATAGTTTTAGCAAGATTTGATAATCTTGCGGTTTCTGTTGTTTTATTGTTCCAAATTGTAGGCCTTGATTTTGGCTTTAGGAAAGGTATATAAACCCTGGGCTACAAGAAATTATAGTGTTTTTTCTAGTTCAAACTTATTCTTAAAACAAATACTACAAGAAATCATAAAATTATCATGTTTTGGATGTGCCAATTTTTTCTTTGGGTATGTCAGGTTACTCTCATGTGAAGAATATTTAAACTGCTCGTAGAATGTCTTATCAATGATATGTTCCATGTGATAGTGATCTGGGTTTTATCAATCATAAATATTGCTTTTGGTTGTTTCATTCAGATCTTAATGATACATGCCTACTCACCACCAATCAAATATTTGGTGTTGATCCTAATAAAGATTACGAGGAACTTTTAAATCAGGTGTAACACCACACTAAATGCAGTGGATCAACATGTCTACGCAAAAAAGGAGCCACTTTCCAATGTAGATACAAAGCGCCATGGCCACTACAACCACACTCAATGTTATTTATCAACAATGAAGGGCGCAAAACTTATCTCCCAACATGGAATGATGATATAGTCAACATCCACAATGCAAGCATGCTCTCAATATGGCATGCAAATGTAGACTATCAACCTATTGTTTGTCATCATGCAGTTCTCAAATATATAGCAAAATATGCAATAAAGGCTGAAAACAAATCTAAAAGTCACCACCATATGCTAACGAGAATATCATCTTCAATAGCAATAGAAAGCCCAGTAATGACAACATACAACAAGTTCCCATAAACTATTATTAACCGTGACATAGGTGCACAAAAAACATGACACATGCTGCAAAAGTTGCCTCTAATAGTTTGTGGCTGAACATTTGTTAATTTATATGTTGGCAAAGAAACCTTCAAAAAGGTCCTATCAAACATACCTACTAAAGACAACCTTCCCTATTTTATTCATGCATATGTACATCGCCGTTTTTTCTTAGAGACAACATCAGTCATTGAAGCATCAAGATCCCGGTCTTACAATAATAGAAGAAAGACTAATGCATGGAGACTAATAGATACGCAACTAAATCTTCAAATATTTCCTCAATTCTCTTCAAAGCCCACTTTTGATTCAGCTTCCTTTGAGCTATTTTGTTGGGTGTATCTCTTACTTTACAAACGATTCTATGATTTTGATGTGGACATTGGCTTAAATAGGGATGACATTGTTAAGAATTGGGAACAATTAAAGGACTCTTATAATCCATGGCACATCAAATAATCATGTGTAGAAAACGACACCAATGTCAACCCCAGCAGTGATAGTAATGTTAGCAAACAAGAAATATAACCTGATATGGAAATGAATGAGTGGTAAATCATATCATGGATGCACCCATCAGGGAGAAATGAGATAAATGAAATTAACATGCTTGGGCACCAAGACTTCGACAATAGGCATAATTGGAATCATTTTGATGTAGCGCTCAACTTATACACAACTGCACAATAGTTCATAGATTATCAGTACATAATTTCCAAAGATCTAGATGATGGTGTCATATGCTAGTGAATGAGGACTCAACTATCAGGTAACCAACAACAAGCATTCAACATAATTGGGAAACACGCCCAAGAAAGGCCAATAGCAATCCCATTCAGAATGATAATACAGGGAACAACATGTACGGGTAAATTGATAAGTAGCATCAAATGTTCATTGGATGCACTTGCACCCAAAGGCAAATCTCCACTCCTTCTCCTTGCTCCAATTGGTGTTGTAATTTTAACATAAATGCATCAACTATACATTCAGCCTTGTACATACCTATCAATGAAATGAAGCCACTTTATGGACATGTATTAACAATTCTTCAAGAAGAACTGAGATACATTAAATATGTGCTCATAGATTAAATGAGATTTATAGGCCCAAAGATGTTAAGTAATATAAATACCCTATTGCATGAGCAATTTCCTCACCATAATAATAGGGGCTTCAGTGGTTGCTCAGTAATACTTGTTGGGGACCTAGGATAGCATCCACCTATAAATGACATTCTAAAGTATGCAGGCAGGTCATTTGGTCACACATTATGGCGAACAATGATATAATTATCACATTAGAAACAATTTTTTGTCAACAAGGATGCACAAATGCCCAAATGCAATTCAAAAATTTGCTATCCAACATCAACAATGCTAACCCGACAGATGAAGACTAGAATATTCTCATGTCAAGGACATCATCATTCATGCCTGCATAAGAACAACAACATTATAAAAACTCAACACATCTGTATGCAATGAACTTATTAGCAATATTGCATAATAAGTAAATGTTAAAATCAACACTCTAGTTGCAATATGTAAAGCTAACAAAGCAGACACATAGAGGCATCTAACCAGAATGACACTCAGCTTGAATCAATCATGTTAATATGTAAAGGACAAAATATCATGTTAACATCAAATCTATGGGTGAAAGCAGGATTAGTTAATGGAGTGGTTAGAAAAATTATTCATATTGTCTAAAATATGGATTCAAATCCACCTTCATTACCCATGTATATAAATGTTGCATTCAAAAAATACTTTGGGACCCCATGTGACAGTTTCAATCCTTCACATCTTCCAATTCCTCCTATCAGGTGAGGTAATCGCTAATAAATGCCTATCAAAATGGCATGGGGTCTAACCATTCATAAAGCACAAGGAATGACTCTTAATAAAGTAACAGTTGACATTGGCAACATTGATCGTCAATGATCGATCTTCATTACTATATCAAGAGTACGCTCACTGAATGGCATACATCTCCCCTACTTTTACATTTGAGCAATTTGCAAGAATGAAAGATAGTCAATATGTAAATGTTCTAAAATCAAAGGAAAGAATATTGAGAGATTTTTCTCTTCCATAACATTTACAATAGATCTAAGTCTAAAATAAAAATCTATACTTTTTCGCCAAAAATAATATAAAATTTACTAAAACATAATGTTTATAGATGCAATTTATTTTCTCATGTTATAGTTGCCTTTATTTTGTATATTGGGATCTTCAACTATGCATCTTAATATTGATACTTCACATTCTTAATAGAGTCATGTTTTTTCATGATTCATTTGATTTGTATGCATGAGAGAAGAAACAACCATGAGCTACACCAATGATGATAAGTGACATGTTATAGACCCAATGTCAACCCACAGTACCAACTTCCCAAGTGTATAAAGTGAATATGGATGTAAAAATGCCACCCTTTACATAGTAAACTACAACAAGCAAACCAACCCAACACCATCAACACATCTGACATCAAAACAAATAGTTTGGGCAATGTCAACCAGGGATCAATTTGAACAACATCCAGATAGGGATCATAAACTATAATTATAAGCTTTCTTTGCACTATAACCATCTGCAACTAGAGAATAACAACAAATCATAATCTTAGACTGCAGTTGCACCCAATAATAATCATGCAGGTGTAGAGCTACTACAAGCAATAGTCCAAATAATAGGCACATCTATTCTGATATTTCTTGCATAAAACTAACAAAGAGAATGCTCCCAACATAACTTGCACCCTTGAGGCAACTGCTAGTTATTAGTAATGACAATAAGTGGTGACAATAATCTTTGATTATAATTTAGAAAGTATAATTTTTAAAAATTATATAGAAAATTTTCATCTGCTCATTAATGAGTAAATGGATTATTCCCTAATATTATCCTAGGGAATATTCCAATAATTATATATATATAACTTTAGTATTGCTATAATAATATGTTGATTTAAGTGTTTTGATTGATTAGAGGGAGAAAATTATTTGTTTTGAGTGAAAGCTATAGTACCCTACCTTGACAAGGACTAATAAATTTATATTAAAATTTTAAAAAATAAAATCTTTAATTTTTAATCCATTTTTATTTTAATTATTATATAATTTTTTATTTTTTATTTTTTATTTTAATTTTTCTATAATTTTAGAATTTAATCAACTGAATTTATCTTTTTTCTAAGATTTAAATTTTCTAACTTCCTGACATCACAACACTTCATTCTTAATATCTTTAAATGGAATACCTAAGTCTGTAAAACAAATCATACTATTCTCTCACCTCGATGATGGTTCATGGAGCATTATCCAAAGCATCAATTTAAAAAATATTACACTATTTTAACCAAAAATCTTAAGCAATTTACTTTATGGACTATGGAAATATTATCTATTTGATTGATGCCTCAACTAGAATTTTGGTGAATGGTTCTCTCACTGAATCCTTTGTGCTTCAACTATCCATTTGCCAATGTTGTCCTCTATCTCCTTTTCTATATGTTTTGGCCATGGATGCTCTTGGATACCTATTGCAAAGGGCACATGACAATAATATTATTAAAGAGATCACTCTTCCTAATGATACATATGCCCTTAACACTCATTTTGCTTTTTATTCACAATAATAAAGAGGAAATAAATGATGTTACGGATATATTTGAGTTGTATTATGTTATTTTAGAGTCCTAAACTCTCAATGCATAAGACTAAATTTATTATGATTCACATTGATCCCACTACCCACTGGATCCCTCATAAGTAGAATCGAGCACAACATGGAGCAATTAAAAGGTACTTGGGTATCCCCTTTGGCCTTGGAGTCTCTCTTAGTGACAAAACTGGTTTTTGAATAAATTTCAAAAAACTCTTGACTAGTGGGGATTCAAATATCTCTTTTGTTGGCAGAATTGAAGTTGCTAACAAGGTCTTTCTTGCAATGCATACATTTATTATTGTTCATGTTGATTTCTTTCTAAAACATGCTACAACAATTCATCGGGTTTATAAAAAGAATTCTTTGGGCAAATGGGATGGAAATAAGGGTATGTAATGCATATTCAACTAAAATACAAAGGATGCATTGGTGTCATAGATCCTTGGGTGCAAGGTAAGTGTTTGACTTCTAAATGGATCATCAAGAATCTTCATGGTCTTGAAACATGGAAAGTTCTTGTTCGCCATAAATTTTTAACTGCTACTTCTAAATTTCAATGGAAAGAAGTGTATATGTATGACAAGTTTTTGCTCTCTAAGTAATTCAAACTATCTGCCTTTGCCCCACTTAATAGTATGTAGAAAGCATGGCAAGCAACTTCTCAATTTTTGGAATGGAAAGATAAATCCATTTAGTATGACCTTAGCTTTCTGACTTCCTCCATTTGGTGGAGTCGATGTACAAATTAATGAGCTATCTCTTGTTCTTCACTCAAGGCTGAAAGGAGAACCCATGTTTAATAAAGGCATACGTCAGTTTGGAAATCAATGGAACTTATCTTGTTGTCAATGGAAACATGTCATTTTTAAAAGATCATTTTCCTTGGCAGAACACTGACAAGATTTGTATAAATAAAATCCAGAAACTTGTGGATAACTCATTACTTGTTAAGATGTCTACTTTGATTCAATGCAACTTTGTGAATTACTAGATGAGGCCTAACAATTATAGGATAAATCGCTTTCCAATTGAATATGTTTATCAAAAACTCCTTCCAAGTTGACTTTGCAACAAAGGCTTAGTTCAAAGTGTAAATGCAAATTTGGTGAAGATAGATAGCATCACCTTCACATTACCATTTAGAAGTCTAATGTTGATGTCATAGCTCAAATCACTACTTAAAATCTCCTATTTCATGAGCTACGTATTGGCAATATCATTCAATTACTTGTCATCATCCTTCTCAAGTGTCCAATTTGTAATCTTACTAAGTTTGTCACTCATAGATTTTGGAGATGTAGGTTTGCTAAAAAAACATGTGCCACTATGCATAATGAATTCCCTAATATTTTTGGATAACTATTGTCTTGGAAACAAGCTCTTTAGGCTTTACAATTTCTCATAATGTGATTATTGAATATTTAAGGAAATGAATTATCGACTACTTATGGAGTACTAGATGTGTTGATGTCTTTAATAACTCATTTATTCCATTTTCAGTTGTAATTAAAAATCTTTACTCTAACTATTGTTTACAGTTACATATTCTTTTCAAGTTACACTAGAAATATCTTTTTTACAACATTAAATTAGTATAATAAATAGTAAAAGCTGAGAAATAAATTAGAAAGGTTGAAAATGATCAGATGAAAATCTTCATAATATTGAAATTATAATTGTTCTTGTCGTGTTTCCTTTGTCTACTTTTTGATCTTGTTTCATAGCTCTTGTTGGAGTCATAACACTCAACTAACTCAATTTAAAAAAAAGATGGTGATATCAATCATTCTTACTAAAGAACACTAAGAATGAAACATAAATACAAACTGTCCTCAAGGAAACTAAAATCAATGAAAACTAAAAAAGGTGGTCATCTGAGTGTTGTCAGTTTTGTAGGTGGTCATACACTATAATTTTATTTTTGGTAAAAAGTTTCTTATGAGAAACTTACCACTAGATTGATTAGGTATGGTGTGTGCTTTGATTTTTTTTTTTTGGGTGGGGTCACCTCAACGATTCTTGTGGGGAAGCAATTTTTATTCCAAGAGGACTATGATAAAGAGGATGATATACCAACTAAGTGTTGGGGTTGGGAGTGGGTTGCGCTTGTGTAGCTTGCATGCCCAAATGACCTAGTCATTCAGAGAAATCTCTTCCTAGAAATTGGCGATCATTATTCCTCAATTGAGGGGATTTTAAAGTTAACCCCCTTCAACCCTTATTGTAAGTTGACCCTTCAGCACTTGTAGAGGTGGTTTAAAAGGAATTTAAGTTGACCCCTTCCATGTTTGTGTCAAGGATTTAAAGAATAAATAACTTTTAAAAACCATTTTAAAAAAAAATATTTATTAAAAATATTGACAAATACAATAATAGTTTGAACTACAAAAACAAATAAATCCCAAAAACACTAAGAATAACATTACAATTGCAGTTGCAATTTCAATTTTCTAGGAAGGTTCATTTGATCATCTTTGAGCTTTCTCATTAGTTTATCCAATTTTATGTTGTGAAAAGGATATTTATGATGCATCTTGAAAATATTATGCATCTATAAAATAATGTAAGAGTAAATATTTTGAACAACAGCTTTACATGGAATACAAGAGTTACTAAAAACATCAAATTGTCTATTCTTCTTTAAGTTGTTAATAATTAGCTATCTATAATATTTAACAATCACATTATGATAAATATTAAGCTCTAATATATAGCTTATTTCCAAGATAACAAGTATTCAAAGATAGTAGAGAGATCATTGTAAAAAATAACACACGTGTTTTAGTGAACTTACATCTCCAAAAAATATGAATGACAAACTCAAGAGGATTACAAATGAAACACTTAATAGGATTGGTTGCAAGAAATTGTGTGTTGTCACCAATAAGCAAATTGTGGAAGAGAAGCTTCCAAGCAGTGGTTTGAGTCATGGCATTAGTGTAGGATTTATAAATGGCAACAACAAGGTGCTACCTTTTAAGCAATGAATTTGTATTTTTAATTCGAGTTGAGCCTTTGTTCCAAAGACAACCTCGGGATGAGTTTTTGATAAACACATTTGAGCAAGAATTGATCTAACCTAGTATTGTTAGGCCATATCCATTGCATGCCTTTCTAAATTGACATTTTTATTTCAGCCTCGAGTGCAGAGAAAGGGGTAGATCATTGATTTTCACATCAATTCTACCAAATAGAGGAAGTGGTAAAGCTAAGAATGTGTCAAAGGGAGTTTTCATTTCATTCCAATGGCACGTAAATTTATTTACATGCTTTTCACATACTATTAAGTGGGTTAGACACTAAGAGTTTGAAGTATTTAGTAAGTAACAACTTATCATTCATATGTGTTTCTCTCCATTGGCCTTTGTAAGTAGTAGTGGATCATATGTGAGGCTAGGAATAAAATGAAAATAAATTAATGAGATTTGGTGCAAATCAAAGTTGCATTATTAAAGAATGAGAGATTATAATATTATATATCCAAACATGTGACTATTCATTTCATATTCCATGATTACTCTTCACCTTCCTGTAAAGACTATCTATCTACCACTACAAGATAAAATCTCTCCTGAAATTACTCCTAGGATTACCATTATTATATTGTAATAATGTTACATCCCCCCTAATTTGTAGGGTTTATTAAGAGACCAAACATGCCTCTAAACTTTTAAAAGAAATCTCTTCCCAATGATTTTGTCAATACGTTTGTTGGTTTCTCTACAATAGGACAATGTAGTATGTTTACACTACCATCTTTCACATAATGTTGAATCAAATGAAATTTGGTGTTGATGTGCTTGGTTCAGTTGTGAAATACTAGATTCATTACCATTTTAATTGAATATGTGTTTTCAACCATCAAAGGTGTTGACGAGACTTGTTATTCTTATAAATCTGAAAAAAACCTTTTGAGCCAAAAAAATCTCCAGTTGCCTCTGAATTTACCATGTATTCTAATTTTGTAGAAGAAATTTCCAACATTAATTGATTATTTTACTTATAGCTAGCAATTGTTGTTCCCAAATTCATTAGAAACCTTGAAGTAGATTTTCCATCTTCAAAATCACTAGCATAGTCAAAATTTAAATATCTAACTAGTTTGAAGTATCATGCCTTGAAGTATTTGAGTGCAAAATTATATGTTCCTTTGAGATATCAAAGGATTCTTTTTGCTGAAAATAAGTGACTTTCTCTAGGTTGTTTCATGAATTAAAAAAAAAACACCAATAATAAAATAAATATATGATCTAGTTTTGGTCACATAGATCACACTTTCAATGAGATATATATAGTTAGTAGCTTCTACTAAATCTATAGTATCTTTTGATATCAATTTCAAATTTTTTTCTATGGTCATACTGAGAGGCTTACAATCTATCATTATGAACTTGTTCAGAATTTCACCAATGTATTTTTGTTGGGTTATGAAGATATAATTTGGTCTTTGAATCAATTTAACACTAAAATAATAATCAATATAACCAAGATCTATCATTTCAAAGTCTTTCATCAACTATGATTTAAATTTTGTAGTGTATCTCTCATTATTTCATGTGACGAGTAGATCATCCACATACACCACTAGAAATATAAACTACATAACCTACAGACTATTTTACAATGGGTGTAGGGCATGTAAATCCAAACATTGCCCTCAGTCTAAGATAATGTGCAATATGGGTCCTATGGGGTACAATATCACAGGTCCTTGTGATCATTGCCTAGGTCACTTTTCCTTCCCCACCACATTGGCATTGCTTAATCTCACCATGTTGCATATTATGTATTGTGTGTTTCATGGATTTCAAAGAGTAAATGTTGTAGAGAAACCAATACATTAGGATTTGCTTCCAGTGAACCTCTTTTTAATCTAATAGTACATATTTGCATTGATAAAACCCTACAATGTAGCAACACTTTTATTTTATTGTTTTAAGCTTGAGGAATGGTAGGAAATAAGGAATGTATAGGCCATCCTCCAAAAGGTGGTCATATGAGCCATAGATAGATTATTTTTATGGATCTCTCTTGCCCTGTAAGAGGTGATTTATTACCTTGTTTAGTTCAAATTGTTCTCTAATTTAATATAGGAAGGGTTTATTGTATCAACTGTGTATAACATTATTTCTAGGTCTGAAAAAGGTTCTCTATTTTTTGATTTTAAGATCTGATGTACTTGATTTAGGTTTAAGAAACTTGTTTAAAATTTTGATTTTTTGTCAATTCAAGCCCCAAAATTTGACATCTTTCACTAAATATTTGGATTTAAAAGGGGGTGAACTATTAACTCGTATTCAAGTAAATGTTGATTGTGGACAAGTGGTAATACGTTTCAAGTGAGGTAAAACTATCATTTTACACTCTCACGCTTTACAAAACATTGCTTCACAAAAACATCAAGTCACATCCCTTCTGATGTAACTTGAACCTTTGGGTCAACTGTTAGTGTATTTACAACCAAAAAGGTTTGACAAACTTATTCATTCTATTCTATTTTAAGCCAATAGCTATTAAGCAACCTAGATTTGAAGAACATTGACCTAGTTGACCTCAAGTGCATTTTTTGCTTGTATCGATGAATGTTAATGTTGTTTGGTTAGTAAAGAATAAGTATTGTAAGATTTAAAAGGGGAAGTTTAGAAAAATTATAAGAAAATTATGAAAATTCTAGCAAGGGGATCTCAGGTTTGTTTTTGGAAAGACTAAGGACTATTGAAGGATGTTTTAAGGAAGAAAAAGAGAATTGAAGAGAGGATTTTGGGATAGTGGCAAGGTGAAAGGGGTCATTTTCAATAGCTTTAGAAATATTCTAGATTAATTACTACCTTCTAATTATGTGTAAAACAAAATTTATGTTTCATTAAAGGAAACATCAAAGTTTTGTTATAACTTTGTTTTCTAAACAAATAGATGCATGTTTCTATGCATCCACTTTTGCATAAATAGGGAATGATTTATTTTCCATGTTCAAGTAAAATATTCAAAGTAGAATATGTTTTTTCTCTATGTTGAATTACGTCTACGGTAAATCTGATTAGAGGTTTGTTTATCTAATTGTAAAAATCCTGCCATGGTTTTATAAAAAGAGGTCAGTTTATCATTAGTCAGACTTGAATCATTTTATTAACTAAATGGATAAATATCTACATATGATGTCATAATGTCAGAGCCAACTTAGGTTTTCCATGTTTTTATATCCCTAAGATATGATCAGTTGTTGACTGCTCACTATCATGATGACCATAAAACTAATCTTTGGTGGTCTATATACCATCATCTAAGGAGGAAAACCTATATATGGCTGAGTCTAATATTTGTTAGAAATGATAGTCAAACGACTACACTTTTTTAAACAAAATGGTCATCATGGTTTTTTCAAATGTGCATGGCTTGGATATAGGGTGTTCAACATGGAAAGATGTAGCCATAGAGTGATATAAACATAATTGACAATCTGTTATAAACTACTATCAATCTTTTTGGACTTTTCATCCATCTCAGTGCTGAATAAAACATGTTGATGATAATGATGAGGATGCTAATGTGGATGAGATTAAATAAATAATAAATAGAAAGTTGAATTTTTAATAGTAATGACAATAAGTGGTGACAATAAACTTTGATTGTAATTTAGACAACATAATTTTTTTAAATTATATATAAAAATTCCATCCAATCATTAATAAGTAAAAGGAATATTCCCTAATATTACCCTAGGAAATATTCCAAAAAAATTGCATATAAAACTTTAATATTTTTGTAATTACGTCAGAGGCATTTCTATTAAGAGGAATAAGGTTGAGATTCATCCATAGATATTTTGATGTCTTTCAAATCATATTGTTAGTTTGACTACCACAAGGCCTACCTATAGATAAATCCTACTTTTATAACATTTTATCTCCCAACCAAATGTTGATGCATGTATAAATACAACTTAAGTAATCTACCTTATCACTTAGATTAGTTTTGAATAAAATTTACATGCCACATGTCATGTTGTAGATTATCTCTGTATTGTATTTCAATAATGCAGTCGACCCATGACAATAGAGTTACCTATAGCAATAGGTCAATAAAAAAGGTGATCAACTGATGAAAATGTGGTCAACCCATGGCAACGTCATCACCCCACAGCATCTCCATCGACCAATGATAATATGACCAACCTAAGACAATGTTGTCACCCCATATCATCTTAATCAACTAACATCATCGTCATCACTCAACTATAATGCAGTCACCTAACAACATTGCCATCGACTGATGATAATGTCATCACCTAATAGTGATGTCATCATCTAATGATATTATCATCACCTGATAACATTTCTATTGATTGACCAAACTACTATTCCCTAATGACAATGCTATCACCCAATGGCATAGTGAGAACTCTTGAAACAGGCTGGTAGTGTTACAAGAGTCAGACTTCAAAGGCAAATTGGGAGGACCTAACTCTATTATTATGCTAATTTTAAAATACCAATATGATTCATATAGAAGTGGTATTTTAAATGGTGGTGGTTTCAAGTTCCAATTTGACACATAAATTGAGACAGACCACCAAGGAAATTTATAATGATGATACCAATGAACTGTGTGTTAGGTTTTGGAGCTAAAAGCTTCACGGTATGCAAACGGAGGAGGTTGCTAAGTTGCAGAGCAACTGACATTGGTCAGGCCAATCAACGTTGATCATATTCAGTGTGCAGAGCAACTGACATGGGTTATGTATCGGCTGACATCGGTCAGACAGGAACCGATGTTGGCAACCTGTGTGTGTGTGTGTGTTTGCATGCGCTTCCAGAACTGGTCTAATTTTAGATGGATAGTTAGTTTGCATGTAAAAGACTAATTTTAGTCTTGAGTCTGTGTTTCTAATTATTGTAATTAGGAAGTCTAATTATTATTTGTATGGGATCTATTTAAGAGACCCATGGGGCTGTATTGTAATTTGTAGAATCATAAGGACTTACAAAGGCAAGGACAAGGGTTCTTCCAACGTATGTAAGATCTAGGTTTGTAGGTGTGCAAGATCAGGGAGATCTACATGGTAAGTAAGATCAGTTGATCTGTAGGTGTGTGTGTGTGCAAGGTCAAAGGAGATCTGTGGGGTAACAAGGTCAAAGGAGATCTGCAACACAATAAGGAGCAAGATCAGGGAGATCTACTTGGAGTACGTGGTGTACTCGGTGGTGGTACTGGCAATATTGTTACTGACTGGTGGTAATAACAACTCGGTATTGAGTTGATTGTTGGTTGTAATTGAGAGAGAGAGAACTCGAGGGAGAATTACTAGTACACCCAAGAGGTGTGGGAAGATTGTGATTTCTTCATTGTATTTCCTTCTGGAAGAGTATTAATACAAGGTTGTATTGTCTCTCATATTCTATGATATTTCTGAATTCTAGTTACATATTACTTCTAGTCAAATTTTGTGTTTAGTTGCTTATACAAAGGTAATCAAGTGTACTCTTAAGGAGTAGGGATCCTGACAATTGGTATGAGAGCTTTGTGCTCCTAGATCCTGACAAGTGGTATTAGAGCGTTCTATTCTAAACCCTGACAATTGGTATCAGAGCTTTTTGTTCTAGATCCTGACAAGTGGTATTAGAGCTTTCTGTTCTAGATCATGACAAGTGGTATTAGAGCCAGGTTGCAGGTTCATCAGAGCCTGGTTTGGAGCAGGTTAGTGTTTATTGATTACAGGTCACTCACAGGGGTTTCTGTTTGAGTGGGAGTAAAGTAATGGCAGAAGAAAGTACACTAAGAATGGAGAAATTCAATGGCAAGAATTATCAATTACTAAATTATGGAAAGAAAGAGCAGGTAAAGAAAGATTGTTGGTTGGTAGAAGATCAGCATGAAGGAAATAAAGAAGCAAATGATGCAGGGATTGTTGCACGGGTTGCTCTTATATGTTCCTTTGATAAAGTAGAATCTTGGGTTTTAGATTCTGTTGCCTCTTTCCATGCAACCCCAAATAGAGTATTTTTCCATGATTATGTCTGTGGAGACTTTGGAAAGATTTATTTAGGGGTTGGTGAGCCTTGTCAAATTGTTGACAAAGGGGAAGTGCAGCTAAAATTGCAGAAGGGAAACACATGGGTGTTGAAGGAGGTCATGCATGTCCCAGTCCTGAAGAGGAGTCTAATTTTTGCAAGAAAGTTGGGTGATGAGGGTTGCACAGTTACTCTCATAGCAGAATCTTGGAAAGTTTCCAAGGGTGCACTTGAATTAACATGTGGTAAGAAAGTAGGTACTCTTTATCTATCTACTTGTATTACTGATTCTCATTCTATTTTATCTACTTCAAATGTAGATGCAAAGATTTGGCTCTTTAGGCTTGGTCACATGAGTGAGAAGGGAATGCATGTTCTTAAGAGGAAGTTTGATGTTTTTGACAAACTTAAGAACTAGAAAGCCTTGGTTTTCATGGAGAAGATGATGGACAGAGATTAGCTCAAGGGGCTAAATAATTCTGAGCAGGGTAGTTTAGACAAGGTTATAATCCAAAGTGAGCTCATGGGTAAAAGTCATCACTCATAGGAAAACACAGTTATCGACGTCGATCAGGTGAGAATCGACGTCGAATAAGCAGGTACCGACGTCGGTCATGTGCAGACTAGAGTCGGTGGTGTCAGGTAGGTGGATACCAAAGTCAGTCAGGGAATTGATGTCAATGACCAGGTGGACACCGATGTCGGTTAGGGAATCGATGTTGGTGATCAGGTGGAATCGACATCAGTTGAGTGCAGACCAAGGTCAATCAGAGAACAGATTTTGGGTAGACAGCAAGCTGTCAAGGAGTCTCAAACACCCATATGGATGACTAAAAGGGTAAGTAAGCCTCAAATTCATTATTTCAATTCTTTATACTACTTGAACTTGTTGCTCACTAATGGTCAAGAACTAAGAAGTTTTGAAGAGGTAATGCAGGTAGAATCCAGGAAACAGTGGGAGCATGGCATGAATGAGGAAATTGATTTCTTGGAAGAGAACCAAATGGGAGATTTGGTAGAGTTGCCAGCCGGGATGAAAGCACTGAAAGATGAATGGATTCCTAGGTTAAAGAAAGGAGAGAATGGACAGGTGAGACATAAGGCCAGGTTATATGGTCTTGAGCAAGCTCCAAGACAGTGGTGTAGGTTTGACAGGTGTATGACAAAGCATGGCTTTAGTCAATGTCAATGTAATCACTGTGTTTATCTTACCAGGTTGGATAATGGTCACGACATTATCCTATTACTATATATGGATGATATGCTTGTTACAGGTTCATACATGTAGGGAATTGCTGAGCTAAAGGTAAAAGTAGCTCAGAGGTGTGCCAAGAAGGATTCAGGAGCAAAAATCCTTGGCATGAGTATTTCTAGAGATAGAGAAGGTCACAGGTTGATTTTGTCTCCAGATGATTATGTGAACAAGGTGTTGGAGAGGTTCAATATGTAGGATGCAAAACTGGTGAGCACACCTATGACTGGATACTTCAAGTTGAGCAAAGAACAGTGTCCTAAATCACATGATGAGGTAAAGTACATGAGTAGAGTTCCATATGCTTCAGCAGTTGGGAGCTTGATGTATGCAATGGTATGTACTAGACCTGATATTGCCCAAGCAGTGAGAGTTGTCAGCAAATTTATGGCTAATCTAGGAAAAGAACACTGGAAAGTAGTTCAGTGGATTCTCAGATATCTGAGAGGGACCAGCAGCAGGGATTCATGCTATGTAGGGTCAGGGACTTCTCTACATGGGTATGTAGATTCGGATATGGCAGGTTACTTGGATGATAGGAGTAGCACCACAAGATATATGGTGGTTGGTCTTCAAGACTGAACTTGAAGAGGGATACAATCCAAGAAACAAAATTAGATGATGTATAGGTACAGGTACAGGTGTAGCTGTTTATCTCTAAGTGGGAGATTGTTAGGTTGTGGAGCTAAAAGCTTCACAGGTATGCAAACGGAGGACGTTGTTGAGTTTCAGAGCAACCAACATCGATTAGGTCAACTGATGTCAGTCATATTCAGTGTGCAGAGCAACCGACATCGGTTATGTATCAGCCGACATCGATTAGACAGGAACTGACGTCGTCAACCTGTGTGGCATGTATTTGCATGCGCTTCTAGAACTGGTCTAATTTTAGACAGACAGTTAGTTTGCATGTAAAAGACTAATTTTAGTCTTGAGTCTGCGTTTCTAATTATTGTAATTAGGAAGTCTAATTATTGTTTGTATAGGATCTATTTAAGAGACCCATGGGGCTGTATTATAATTTGTAGAATCATAAGGAGTTGCAAAGGCAAGGACAAGGGTTCTTCCAAGGTATGTAAGATCTAGGTTTGTAGGTGTACAAGACCAGGTTGATTTGTAGGTGTGCAAGATCAGGGAGATCTACATGGTAAGTAAGATCAGTTGATCTGCAAGTGTGTGTATGTGTGTGCAAGGTCAAAGGAGATCTACGGGGTAGCAAGGTCAAAGGAGATCTGCAACACAATAAGGAGCAAGATCAGGGAGATCTACTTGGAGTACGTGGTGTACTCGGTGGTGGTACTGGCAGTATTGTTACTGATTGGTGGTAACAACAACTCGATATTGAGTTGATTGTTGGTTGTAATTGAGAGAGAGAGAACTCTTGAGGGAGAATTAATGGTATGCCCAAGAGGTGTGGGAAGAGTGTGATTTCTTCATTGTATTTCCTTCTGGAAGAGTATTATTACAAGGTTGTATTGTCTCTCATATTCTGTGTTGTTTCTGAATTCTAGTTACATATTACTTCTGGTTAAATTCTGTGTTTAGTTACTTATACAAAGGTAATCAAGTGTACTCTTAAGGAGTAGGGATCTTGACAATTGGTATCAGAGCTTTGTGCTCCTAGATCCTGACAAGTGGTATCAGAGCTTTCTCTTCTAGATCCTGACAATTGGTATCAGAGCTTTCTATTCTAGATCCTGACAAGTGGTATCAAAGCTTTCTGTTCTAGATCCTGACATTGTGAGTGTATAAAGGAGTAGAGCAAAAGGTCAAAATAAGGTCCCCATTTTTAGTTTGAGAATGGCGTATGTTATGTAAGTAACAAAATGGTGAGTTAAAATGATAAGGTATTTCATGTGATGTTAGATAACATAGAGCCCATGTCATACACCAAGCCTGGATTAAGGCCAATTTTCAGATTTACATGGCTTACCCATATTACAGAGGGGTATATAGCTTGTAAGATTACAACATATTTTATTGCACATTTTATATTATTAATGGTGGATGACGAGATCATGAATCTTGATTTGATTTTACAGGACTCCACATCTAATAAGTGGTTAGAATTTGCATGACAATGTTTTATGTGTGGATAAGACATTGAAAATTAGCATGTCAATGTAACAACATTTCATAATGATACATGTCAATTATATCAAAGTAAGGTGGTAACATCTTTGATTGATTGTTTTCTAGTATCAAGGGTAAATGAAGGCATCACGAGCATCAATTTGATTGTGGTAGGATTCCATGACTCTCTTTATCTTTATTTCATGAAAGGTATGAAGATAATTTTTTCAAGATGACCACAAACATATCCAAATTTTTGTAGTTTGTTGGATGCAAGTTTGAACCTCCACCAATTTCTACATGCTCCCTCCAAGAATTATGGAAATTAGATCCTCCTCTCCCACATCTTTTCCATGACAAGAATAGCTAATTATATGCAAATAGGGTTTGCATTTTTTTGCTTGAGTGATTTTTCGTGCCATAGTTCACTAGGACATAGTTCAATGGGTATTTGAATGAAGAAAATGAGGAAATACATAGCTTGTCAGAAGATTGAGTTTTCTTGTTTGAGGCATATCTATCAAATTATTTATTCTATTGAATTTGTATTGGGCATATGTTTAGAAGGTTATGAGATAGGTTTCTAATTATTATGCAAAACCCATTAGGGGAAAACACTCAACAAGTCTTCTCAATAAGTTTTTGTGGTATGACATTTTGAAATTAACCTATTTTCTACATTTATCATCATTTTTATGTGTTCTCAGTTCAACAACTTGGAAACTTTTAGATGGGCCATCAAATTTAAGATACGACTGTCATTTTTAGCTTAGTTCCTCACTAATTTTCATCTCTTATAACATTTGGTTTACTTTCTTGGGACCCCTAATGCATATTCAACCTTTCCCTAAGAAGGCAATGACTAAGAGATGAACCCATGTGGAATTCACTTTGCATAAGGTTAGGAACTCACTTCAACCGTACCCTTTTATTTATCTCTTAGTCATTTTTAGCTTAGTTCCTCACTAATTTTCATCTCTTATAACATGGGTTCATAAGAGGGCATCATTATTGATACAAAGTGAATGTCATGGTAGAGGAGTCATTGATTAAGATAATAAGCAAATGATTGGTAATTAGTTTATGGGGTGTCCACATCATACACTCAAAATGGAAACACTTAACCGGGAAATATACTCTACAAATGAGAAGAAATAACTTCTACATTCCTTTTGGAAATCCTTACACCCTTGGGACAACTCCTAGTAATATGTTAATTTAACTATTTTGATTGACTAGAGGGAGAAAATTATTTACTTTTTCTTAGTAATATGTTAATTTAACTATTTTGATTGACTAGAGGGAGAAAATTATTTACTTTGACTGAAAGATATAGCACCCTACCTTGGTAGGGACTAATAAATTTATATTAAAATTTAAAAAAATAAAATATTTAATTTTAATTTTAAATATTTTACAATTTTTAATTTTAATTTTTCTATAATTTTAGAATTTAATCAACCGAATTTACTTTTTTCTAAGATTTAAATTTTCCATCTTCCTGACATCACAAAACTTCATTGTTAATATCTTTAAATGGAATACCTAAGTTTATAAAACTAATCATACTATTCTCTCACCTTGATGATGGTTCATGTAGCATTATCCAGAACATTGATTTAAAAAATCTTACATGATTTTAACCAAAAATATTTAGTAATTTACTTTATGGATTGTGGAAATACTATCTATTTGATTGATGCCTCAACTAGACTTTTGGTGAATAGATCTCTCACTGAATCCTTTGGGTTTCAACGATCCATTCGCCAAGGTTGTCTTCTATCTCCTTTTATATATGTTTTGGCCATGGATGCTTTTGGATACCTATTTCAAAGGGAACATGATAATAATATTATTAAATAGATCAATCTTCCTAACAATACATATGCCATTAACTCTCATTTTATTTTTTATTCACAACAATAAAGAGGAAGGCAATGATTTTATGGATATATTTGAGTTGTATTGTGTTAATTTAGAGTCATAAACTATTGATGCATAATATTGAATTTATTATTATTCACATTGATCCCACTACCTATTGGATCCCTCCTAAGTGGAATCAAGTACAACATGGATAAATTAAAAGGTACTTGGTTATCCCCTTTGGCCTTGGAGTCTCTCTTAGTGATAAAATTGGTTTTTGAACAACTTTCTAAACAATCTTGACTGGTGGGGATCTAAATATTTTTTTATAAATAGAATTGAAGTTACCAACAAGGTCTCTATTTCAACGCATGTTTAGTATTATTCATGTTGGTTTCTTTCTAAAACATGCTACAACATATTCATCAGGTTTTTTAAAAAAAATCTTTGGGAAAATGGGATGGAAATAAGGGTATGCATTGCATATTCAACTGAAATACAAACGAGGCATTGGTGTCATGGATCCTTGGACAAAAGGTATGTGCTTGATTTCTAAATGGATCTTCATGGTCTTGAACCATGGAAAGTTCTTGTTCCCCATAAAATTTTAACTAGTCCTTTTAAAGGTCAATGGAAAGAAGTGTATATATATGACAAGTTGTTTCCCCCTATGTACTTCAAACTCTCTACCTCTGCCCCACTTAATAGTATGTAGAAAGCATGGCAAGAAATTTATCAATTATTGGAATGGAAAGGTAAATCCTTTCACCATGACCTTAGCTTTCTGACTTCCTCCATTTGGTAGAATATATATACAAATTAACATGCTACCTCTTACTCTTCACTCTAGTCTAAAAGGAGAATCCCTATTTAATAAAGGCATACATCAGTTTGGATATCTATGGCACTTATCTTGTTGTCAATGGAAACATTGGTCACTTTCTAGCAGAACACTAACAAGTCTACTATAAAATAAAATTATGCAACTTGTGGATAACTCATTACTTGTTAATATGTCTACTTTGATTCAATGTAACTTTGTGAATTATTAAAGGTGGCCTAAATATTGTAGGATAAATCACTTTCTGATTAAATATGTTTATTGTAAACTCCTTCCAGGTTGATTTTGGAACAGAGGCTTAATTCAAAGTGGAAATTTAAATTTAGTGAAGATAAATAGCAGTACTTTGACATTTCCATTTGGAATTCCAATGTTGATGTCATGGCTCAAATCACTACTTGGAAGGTCCTCTTTCACAAGCTACCTATTGGGAATAACATTTAATTTCTTGCCATCAACCATCTTAAGTGTCCAGTTTGAAATCTCACTGAGTCTATCACTCATATATTTTAGAGATGTAGGTTTGTTAAAAGAACATGTGTCTCTATGCAAAATGACTTCCCTGATATTTTTGGACAATTGTTGTCTTGGAAAGAAACCCTTCTAGGATTTGCTATTTCTCATAATGTGATTGCTGAAAATTTAGGAAATGAATTGTCAGCGAATTATGGAATAATATATGTGTTTATTTCTTTAATAACAATTGTATTCAATTTTTAGTTGCAATTAAAAATATTTACTCTAAATATTATTTCTAGTTACATATTCTTTTCAGGTTACACTAGAAATATCTTATTTATAACACTAAATTAGCACAACAAATGGCAAAGGTTGAGAAGCAAATTAGAAAGGTTGAAAATTATTAGATGAATTAATTCATAATATTGAATTTGTAATTGTTTTTGTCATGTTTCTTTTGTCTACTTTTTTATCTTGTTCCACATTTCTTGTTGGTGTTGTAACACTCAACTAACTCAATTAAAAAAAGATTGTGATATCAGTCATTATTACTAAAGAACATTAAGAATGACACATAAATACAAATCATCCTCAAGAAAACTAAAATCAACGAAAACTAAAACAAATGGTCATTTGAGTGTTGGTGCTTCTATAGGCAGTCATACACTATAATGTTATTTTTTTCAAAATGTTTCTTATGAGAAACTTAACACTGAATTGATTCGGTATGGTGTGTGTTTTGATTTAATTTTTTTTAGGTGGGGTCACTTCAATGATTTTGGTTGGGAAACAATTTTTATTCCAAGAGGAATATGAGGAGGATGATGACAGACCAACTAAGAACTAATAACATTGAGTAAATTCTGCCATATAACCATATAAAAGGGCTGAGAGGCTCAATCACAAACCCCACTTCCATATAGAATTTATAATAGATGTATGTGGTTTTGTTTCAAATCCAAAAGGGGGAGGGAAGTGGGTTTCACTTGTGTAGCTTACATTCCTAAATGACTTAGTCATTTGAAGCAATCCCTTCCTAGAAACTAGCAATCATTATTCCTTAATTGAGAGGATTTTAAAGTTAACCCCCCTCAACCCTTGTTGTAAGTTGACCCCTTAGCACTTATAGAGGTGGTTTGAAAGGAATTTAAGTCAACCCATTTAACGATTGTGTCAAGGAATTAAATAATATATAATATAAATAAATATTAAAAACCATTTAAAAAATATATTTATTGGAAATATTGACAAATACAATAACAGTATAAATTGTAAAAACAAATAATATTCCACAACACCAAGAATAACATTACAATTGCAATTGTAATTTCAATTTTCTAGTAGATTTGCTTGATCATCTTTGAACTTTCTCATTATAATTTTGTGTTGTGAGAAAGATATTTATGATGCATCTTTAAAATATTATGCATTTATAAAATAAAGTAAGAGTAAACCTTTTGAACAACCACTTCAAATGGAATACAAGAGTTACTAAAAACATCATATCATCTATTCTTCATTAAGTTATTGATAATTAGCTATCTATAATATTTAATGATCACATTATGATAAATATTAAGCCCCAATATATAGCTTATTTCTAAGATAACAAGTGTTCAAAGATAGCAGGGAGATAGTTGCAAACAATAACACATTTTTTTTAGTAAACTTGCATCTCCAAAAGATATGAATGACACACTCAAGAGGATTGTAAAACAAACACTTGAGAGGATTAGTTACAAGAAACCATGTGTTGTCACCAATAGGCAACTTGTGGAAGAGGAGCTTCCAATCAGTGGTTTGAGTCATGGCATCAGTGTTGGATTTATAAATGGTAGCACCAAGGTGCTACCTTTTGAGATTTAGTAAATTTGCATTTCCAATTCAAGTTGAGCCTTTGTTCCAAAGATAACCCAGAGATGAGTTTTCAATAAACACATTTAAGCAAGAAGTTATCTAACCTAATATTGACAGGCCATCTCTATTGCATGCCTTTTTAAATTGACATTTTTATTTCATCCTATAGTGTAGAGAAAGGGTTAACTCATTGATTTTCACATCAATTCTACCAAAATGACAAAGTGGTATAGCTAAGAATGTGTCAAAGGGAGTTTCCATTCCATTCCAATACCACAAAAATTTCTTGCGACGCTTTTCATGTACTATTAAGTGGGTTAAAAGAGTTTGAAGTATTTAGTAAGTAACAACTTGTCATTCATATGTGTTTCTCTTCATTGGCCTTTGGAAATAATAGTGGATCCTATGTCAAGCTAGGAATATAATGACAATAAATTAATGAGATTTGGTGCAAACCAAAGTTATTACATTATTTAATAATGAGAGATTACAATATTATATAGCCAAACATGTGACTATTCATTTCATATTCCATGAATACTCTTCACCTTCTTGTGAAGACTATGTATTTACCACTACGAGATAAAATATCTCATATAATTACTCTTAGGATTAACATTATTATATTACAATAATATTACATCCCCCTGATTTGTAGGGTTTATTAAGAGACCAAACATGCCTCTGAACTTTTCAAAATTTTCTCTTCACAATCATTTTGTCAAGATCTTTTTTGTTTACTCTACAGTAGGATAATGTAGCAATTTTACACTACCATCTTTCACATAATATTGAATCATATGAAATTTGGTGTTTTTGTGCTTGGTTCGGTCATGAAATATTGGATTCTTTGCCATTTTGATTGAATATGTGTTGTCAACCATTAGATTTGTTGATGAGACTTTTTGTTCCTACAAATATAGAATAACCTTTCTGATCCAAAAAAAATCTCTGGTTGCCTCTAAAGTTACCATGTATTCTAGTTGTGTAGAATAAATTGTTAGAATTGATTATTTTTTACTTCCAGTTGATAATTGTTGTTACCAAATTCATTAGAAACTTTGAAGTAGATTTTCCATATTCAAAAAACACCAGCATAGTTAGAATCTGAATATCCAACTAGTTTGAAGTCTTATGCCCTAAAGTATTTGAGTGCAAAATTATATGTTTCTTTGAGATATCAAAGGACTCTTTTTTTTTAAGCTATGTGAATTTATTTGGGTTGTTTCATAAATCAAAAAAAAACACCAACAACGTAATAAATATCTAATCTATTTTTGGTTACATATATCAAACTTCCAATGAGATATATGTAGTTAATATCTTATATTAAATTTGTGGTATCTTATGATATCAATTTCAAATTTGTTCTATGGTCATATTAAGAGGCTTATAATATGTCATTCTAAGCTTGTTTATAATTTCACCAATGTAAATTTATTCAGTTTTGAAGATATACTTTAGTTTTTGAATCACTTCAATACCAAAATAATAATTAAGATAACCCAGATCTATCATTTCAATGTATTTCATCAACTCTAATTTGAGTCTTGCAATGTATCTCTCCTTATTTCCTATGACGAGCAGATCATCCACTTACACCACTAGAAATATAATTGGTTGGTCAATTGTCTTGATAAAAAGAGTTGTATATTCAAACTCAAAACATTTGAAGTTTTTGTTTAGGGGGTGTTTAGTGAGTTTGTCTTACCATGCTCTTGGGGCTTGTTTCAAACCATATAACCTTTTTTTCATTATACACACTTTGTTCTCTTGGTCGTTTACTACAAAAATTTTGGGCTGAGACATATACAATGTATCCTTGAGATAACCATTTATAAATTTAGTTTTGATGCCTATTTGGTGAAATTTATATATATTATGAGCTGTCAAAGCCAACATGGTTTGAATGGAAGTCCGTTTTTTTATTGGTGCAAATGTTTCATTATCGTCAATTCCTTATTTTTAAGCAAATCTCATTGCAACAAGCCTTGCTTTGTACTTGTCAAGTGAGCCATCTACTCTATAATTGTTTCAAAATACCCCTTTACATCCAATAGGTTTACTTTGGATTGGAGGATCAACCAATTTTCAAGTTTCATTTTTTACCAATGCATCATACTCACTTATCATTACATTTTATGTGCATCAAAATTTTTAGCTTGTTTTAAGGAAGTGGGTTCAGAGTCAAAATAAACATTGACTACTTCATTAGGTTATTCTAAGGTAAGATTTCATATCTAATCTTGAATTTCATCTAGGAGCTTGTCTACTTATTTGGGTGAATGTGTGTGCACTTCTTGTCCATGTTTTTCCATCCTCATTAGGTCTGACATATTTCAATCTCTACTAAACCTATTTTGGTATATTTTTCTGTGTATATTTTGAAATCATTGGTGCCTCAATTTTTGAAATTGAAGCTCCTTAATTTTTTGACATTATACCATCCTTTGATGAAGTTTCACTTTCATCTGCAAGGGGTGTCATTTTCGATTACCAGAGTCAACAAAGATACAATTGTTTCCCAATTGCAAGTTTCCCCTTCACTATTTGGAACCTCCATATTAACCTCATTAAAAACATCAAAATTGGAATATTTCAAAAGTCAATCCAATTGTCTATTGATGCTAGCTATGTCCTTTACAATTTCATAAAAGACAATGTCTCATGTGATGTGAAATTTCTTGTTGTTCTCATCAAATAACATATAAGATTTTAAAGACTCTGAGTATCCCAAAAGTGTGCATTTATGACTCTTATGTTCTAGTTTGTTCTTTTTATCCTTTGGAATCAATGTGTGTTGACATGAAAACTAGGTCAAACCATGAATTCATAGTTCAATGTTCTATATTATCATAACATCTATGGAAAGTATCCATTTATATTGATTTAGCATACATTATTAAACATAACACACACGATGCATAAAGATATTTAATATGTCAAATGCAATTCTCTTTAATATTATATTCATGATTACAAATGGTATCTCATAACATAATCCCTATACATAGAAAGATCATATTACAAGAGTTATATGATGATATTTTTCCATTAATTTATCACTAAGTCTAAATACAATGTAATATCTCAATAGTTGTGTCATTTATGTATGTCTCTATGTCTCTATGGAGCTCTATAGGATGTTGTAAAGTATAATCGATGCCACAGTAAATGTTTGTGGTTGATTTATGTCTCCTTATGACCATTGAATTAGGTGAGTTGTCATTTTACTATCTAAACTTCATGAATAATCCCACCAACATCATCCCTAGACTTAACTTTTGTCTCATCCTTGAGATAACAAAAATGAAGAATTCCACAAAATTTTATGTATTTGGGCCTCACTACAAAAAGTGTTGATGTTTATTGAGGATCCTTGTCTCAAATGACTTCCATTTTATAAGGTAATTATTTGATCTTTGTGATTTTTGTTATGATTGAATATTCTCCTGGACCAACTCTAGATGTCATCTGGGGTGGGATGATTGGCAACAAAGTTTAAAGACGTCTCGATCTCCTTTGTTACGTGTTTGATATTTTACATGAAGTGATTGATGAGGGTACATGATTATTCAAGATTGGTAATTATTTGTGCTCGTTCTTATTTTTGTTACCAAAATTTATCTTCTAGTTCCAAGATATACATATTTTTTATGCCCATTGGGTCCTTGGAAATATAATATTGGGCTACTTTTGGTTAAGTTCTTTTAAGCTACCTAAAACTTTATTTTTGGCTATTGTTTCTACTAGCCACCTTAAGGTAATATAAAAAAATGTGGCGGCATCTGATATTCCTTTATGAAGATAGGAAACATGTGTTCTTACCATATTATGGCGTTGAGTGTTCTTTGCCAATGGATTTGTAATATGTTGGATTTTAAACTCCCTTTATGGCACTCTCACAAATATTATGCTTATCTATTATGGAGGCAAATTGGTGCTTGATCAAATTCTGTAATGTTTCATTAAACCGTTGGTCGATGGGCAATTTTAAAATATGCTTCAAATTTTGGCCTAGCCTTCATCATAACCTAGATGGCATCCTCCAATGTTTATTATAGTATTACACATCATTGCATCCAATCATAGTGGGCACTTTCATAAAAAATATTTCCCAGTTGATGCTCTGAACTAGTAGTTAAGGCATTCATTCATATGTTAGTCCCTTGTGGGGTTGTTTTCAGTAGGGTGGGTTCTAGATGAATGGTGTTAGATTTTTGAAATTTGGCTAAGATATCCTTAATTTGGATGAGGGAATATTGGGGTGGAATGTATTGTATAGATGTATTGGATTGAGAAGGAGAAGCAATGATTACTTGTTGAGAGGAAATGGGTGGTGGAAAAATCAATTGTTGTTGATTGGGTGAATGTGAGGTTTGACATACTATTTGTTGTGAGGCTTTTGTCACTACTTTGTTTTATGTTATTTAATTATGTTTGGTAGCTTCTTCATCCTCATTCTTCTTTTCTCCTCTTTAAATTTTTGGGTGGCTTCTTCTGCCACCTTTTTATTTTTTTCTTTTGTCATTTTTGGGGTAGCTTCCTCTGTTGCCTTCTTTTTCCATTCTTCCTCTTCCTTTTTATTTTTTTATTTTTATTTCTTCTTGTTATTTCTTTTTTGTAGCCACTAAGTCCTCTTCTAATTTTTTTTTGGTCATAGGTTCTTTTTTAGCATTTATCTCGTTGGCTTGCTATTTTGTTGTAGCCTCTTATTTTTTTATATATCCAGCCTTCTTCTCTTCTTCTTTTTGTCTTTTTCTTTGTTCTTCCTTTTCTTTCTCCTTTTTTTTTCTTCTTCCTATTGCTTAGTTTGGTCTTTTAAGTGTTTTACTTTTGCCATTACTTTTGCATCTTCTTTATATGCTTTGGTTAATCTGATGGTTGTCATTGTCTTTGGGTTCTCTTATATTTATATTTTTGGCTTGATGTTCTTAACCCCTACTTATTTTTGACTTCAATTGTATCTTTAAGACCCTTATCTTCCTCAATATTTATGTGACCCTTCAAAAATGTTTCATCTTCAACCTCTATATCTGATAGTTTATAGATGTTTCTTCTATGATAAGGTCCAATTTTGTGGTCTAAAATTTGAATATTTTGCTCTTCTATTTTTGTTTCTTCTTAGGCAACATGTTTATGGTCCTTGGTGTGGGATTTTTTAATTTCCTTTTCATTGTAACAAAGTCATTGCTTGTCTTCTTGAATTTTCCTTCAACTATTTTATTTCCTTTGTCACTTGGATATAGTTTTTTCTCCTTCATTCGATGCACAACAAGTACTTCACCTTTTTTTTTAGCAGACTTCAAACTAAAATGTGGTGACATGTTTCCCTAAACTATCACCTTTTACCTTAGGAGTTGTTGTGTGTTCTTTACTTCCTCTATGTCTTATTCCTCTTCTATTAGAACACTTTTGGTTGACCTTGGGTTTTGGCTAGTATTTCTTTTATGATGGTGTTATTTTGGGTGGACCAGGCTTCCCTAGTATTTTTGGTAATGTATGGATGACTAAAACTTGTTCAACATGGTCATCAAAAACTTCATATAGAATGGGTAGAAAAATATTAAGATGTGAATAATTTAGGTAGATGTAGATAAAATCAATGGTGGAGACAAAAAATAATTATTTGGTGTGTTTGTCAATAATCTATTTTAAAATACAAAACCTAGAACTGAGGGTTTGTTTCAAACTGGTTGCCAAATAAGCATGATGGCCTCTTTAGGTTTTGTGCTCATTATTTCCATATGATTTTTAATTTGTTTACTTATAGACTTCTATGCATCTTATTCTATTTGTCCATCTCTGCCTGGAAGTGTTTATATAATATATTTTTATTCATAGTAATAGAGGTCCATGATAGAAATTATGTTAACCTCTTTTAATTTTCTATACATTGGCATTAAATTGATCCAAGAGTCCTTGTCAAAGATTTTATTTTTTCTTCATTACAATCATATCAAATGACACCACTACACTCTTGGGAATTGTGACATCTTCCCTATTTGTAAAATATATCTTCCATGTTATTGCCTTTACCACGTATCTATATAATGTATTCTTAATGGATGTTATGGTGATGTCATGTTTGTTTTGAATTACCCCTATGTATCTGGTGGCCTTTTTTCCTTTAGTTGAACTCTTCTTGTCATATTTATGAATGTTGTTTCCTTTGTTCATTAACCCAATTACCCTTTCAATGTCATGGTCAGTAATCAAATGAGGTTATTTTAAGAATAAGATATTTTTGTGTATGTGACTGAGAAGGATTCTAATGGTGGCATTTATTAGAATTAAGTAGGGTAATTTCACCCAAGCCATCCAACTTCATTCACAGGATGAATAGTGGGGGACATTTTTGTAATTGTCTTATGTTCTATAGATTACTTAGTCAGAATGGTCACTAGAAATATTTTTGTAGAGTTTTGGTCTTACAAGTTTTTGTATGTTTGAAAGTGATGATGGCTTGATTTATAGATTTTTTAGCGATTATGGTGGTGGTAGTGGAGTGGGTTGAGATATTTTCTAAATTTCTTGGCGGTTATGCATCTACTTGTTTGCAAATTTGGCCATCATTAATGATTTAATGCAAGTTTTTTGAGATATCTTGTCCATCCACTCAATGATGTTCATTCTATATATATTATTAATTGTAATGACATCATGTTTTGCACTTTTTCACTTGTGATTTCCTATGTATTATTTGTCCACTTAGTTATTTTTTATTTCAATTCATGGGACTTTTATTCATTTTACTTCATGTGATTCATGTATTTGCCTAGGGAGTTATAGTTGATCAACTTATCTAATACTTAGACGTCTGGCATATGATACCATGGCATCCTCATTTGACTCACCCAATGGGTTTTACAGGACCAAATATTATTATCCTCTATTTGTATTGTCCACAAGCCATTGTTTATTGGTTTTTAAATTGGGTTTTTTATTTTTTTTCCACAAGCTATCGTTTATGGTTTTCAACTTGGGTTTTTCTTTTTATTTCCACAAATCATCATTTACCAATTTTCAACTTGAGTTTTTCTTTTCATTTTCCCCTCAATCCGTTGTTTACCAGTTTCCACATTATGGATATTTTTTATTTTTTATTTTTTTTAATTTATATTCTATGGCATTGTTATGTAATCCATGGCATTGTGCAGTTTGAGGTGGGATTTATTCATGAAGCTCTATCACTCAACCCATGTGAGTGTTTTTAGTTTGAATGCTCCTATAGATAGAATTGTTTTGATGATATATGGTCCTAACCATTGAATTTTTAAATTTCTAGGCTTTTTGTCCTTTTATCATATAGTAACACATAGTCCCTTCATGAAATTATTTTTTTTGTAGTGGCAATCATGCCAAGATTTTTGGTGGCATTTTTATTGGGATTGGTTATATGTTGCAATAAGTCATTTTTTGTCTAGATACACTAGTTCAATGAGGCATAAATGGACTGACATGTCTTTGTTAATCTAGAATGCCACTGATATTCTTAAGCTAGGTACTATAAAATCCATTGGTATTGTGGCCCCTAATCTGTATCCTAACTAGAATGGATAATATTTTATTAACCATTTATATGTAGTGTAGTATGCCCATAATACTATAGGTATTTTTAAATCTTAGTCCATGACATTAAGGTTACATGTTTTCATGAGTAATATATCTATGACTTTATTGAAAGCCTCAATTATACCTTGGTTTGTGAGTAATATGGAGTGATTTTATTATTATTAATGATAAAATGTTTGAGTCATTTTATTATTATGGAATTTATAAAATGTTTTCCTTGGTCGCTAGTAATACTCAATAGACAACCAAATCAGATAATGATGTTTTCGTAGAGGAATTTCACCATTATTTTCTAGATAAAATATTTGGTGGCTATGGCGTCTTCCCATCTCATTATATATTTTGTCCTTGTGATAATAAACTTGCCTTGAGACAGTCTTGCCATGGGTTTGATTAGTCCAATGAAGTCAATAGCCCATTTTTCAAATGTTAACAAGGTAAGAACAAGACCCAACAACATCTCATCCCATGTATTCAATTTTCCCACTCATTTTCAAATATGAAATTTTCATGCATGTGTGTGTCTTTAAATAATGTGGGCCACCATAGTCGTACCATCATTATTTTCTTTGTAGTTCATTCACCGTCATTATGCCCATCAATAATTATTTCATGAGCCTCTTCTAGTATTCAATCTTATTCATGTTTGAGTACCACCCTTCTCAATATTTCATCTCTACCTATCTTATATAATGTTCCATCGAGCAGTGTAAAATGAAATGCTTGAATCATTAATCTCTTTTTATCTATTTTTTAATAGTTTTTTGGAAATTATACTATTTCCAAAAATGGTGCTATAGTCTCCATTTATTTTGGAGTTGTCTCAATGCAGAATAAATGAACAACTATAAAATCATTATCAATAAGACCTTGGTCTTCTCCATTATCAATCTGAGATAAGTAATCCAATCCATTATTTAGTTTTATCAATTTTACTATGCAGGTGAACTTGAATTATTTAAAAAGCATTAGCCATATACATATGTGGCCTCGTAACACTGATCAATTTAATAGATACTTTGATAGTTTATTATCTATGTAGAACACAAATAAGGTGGCAAGCAAATAATGTCAAAAATTTTGAAGAGTAAATATCATTGCTAATGCTTCACATTCTATGGTAGAGTAGTTATACTCAGATTTTGCTAATTTATGGATTTAAAATGAGATCAGATGGTCTATATTATCATATGTTTTTGCTTATACCATGCCTATTGTTATTCCATAAGCATATACATATACACAGAATGGAATTTTCCAATCAGGGAATATTATTATGGGTGCATTCAATATTTTTGTTTTTAGTATCTCAAATGCCTCTTGGCAGTCCTCATTCTAGTCGATGATCTTATTATTCTTTTTATTTAGTAGTTCCTCAGTGGGTGCACTTATCATGACATACCCTTGAATGAAGTTTCTATGGTATCTTTTATACCCCAGTAAGGTGCAAACTTCCTATGGAGAAGGTAAATTGACTATTATCATAGTTTTCAATAGATCAATCATGAGGCCTTATTTGCATATGATATGTCCCAATAGTGTTCTAAATGGTTTTAGGAATACACACTATTTCAGGTTCAATGCAATTTTCAATACATGACATCTTTCAAACATCAGTTGGATTGATTATATATGATTTTTAAGAAGTTCCTAAACCATCTATTAATCTAGATACACTTCAAGAAAGTAATGGATAATATATTTAAATTCATTTATCATTATTTGACTAAATATTGTGGGTACATTCTTTAAGCCAAATGGCATAATAGTATACATAATAGAGACCCATTCTGTGGCAAACATCTTTTTGTGTCTATCTTGTTTGTCTATCTAGACTTGGTGGCATCTGGAGAATCCATCTATGAAAGAATATACCTTACAACCCAAAATGTTAACTAGGACTTATTTTGTAAATAGGGTATAAAATGGATCCTGAATGCAAGCCTTGTTAAGTTCACAAAAGTCTACACAAATCCTTATTTCTCCAATTTTATTTTTCGAACCACCATTAGGTTGATCCATTCTATGTCTTCCATTGGTTCAATGATTTCCATAGCTAAAATTTTGTCTATTATGGTTTTGAATTTTATTTTAATATTTGGATTTAACTAATATGTTCTCTTCCTAATGGGTTTGATCTCTGGTTTCAACTGAATTTTCATGGTCCCTGGTTCTGGTTTTATGTCACAAAGTTTTATAAATTATTTTGGGAATATATATTTATATTCCTTTAGTAACTTGATAATTTTTAGAATAGTAGAGTCATCCCAATAATCACCTATTTTGGCAAATTTAGAGTCACCTTCTTAATTGATGTTTCTTGTTTGATTTTCAATGGTTGGTATAAATATTATGTTTTACTATATCCATTTAGTTAGTTCTCCATCCCTCCTGGATGTCATACTGAATATTACTTGAGCTACTTTTCTTTTCTTTTTTGGGGTTCAGTTTCACTATTTTGAAACGCCTAACTAGTATGGTTTGGTACACCTTGTCCAATATAAACATTGTCTATTGATCTTCTTTGGTTTCCACTGTGGTATGTTTCCAAACTTTCCATATCACATCATGGTCTGATGAGATGAGGAAAGATCGTATATGTTTTAGGGCTTGGAAAACTCTATGGTTAGGATCTAAAAAGTTTAATGTTCAATAGAAATTATGGATGATTTGATTCTAATTGTTGGTTTTCCCTCATATCCCTTGGTGCATATACTAAGACTATGGTACATGCCCTAGTGTGTAGTAAAAGTATTGTACCCATAGTTTAGAGTTGGTTTCTCCAATTTTTATCCAATATTATTCATAATGGTTAATGTGTTGATGTGGGCTACCTTATCTTGTGTATTCTATAAGAGATGAGAACTTTCCTTCTTGTTGAATATGTTGTTCCCAAAATCTGTCACTCATTTTTGGGAAAACACATGAACTATTTTTGGTCTTACAATCCAAAACTTCTCTCTTCCCTTCTCAAAAATTGTTATGAGCCTTCAAATTCTCTATTTTTCAAACTTTTTCAGCTAAGAGACTCTGTAGGCTCAGTACTATGGACTCCACAGACTCATTTCTACGGACTCTATAGGAAAGATTCTATGGACTCTGCAGGAAGAAAACTATGGACTTTGCAGATAGGTTTCCACAGACTCTTTCAAGGCTTGAAAACTACATACTTATTTCTACAGACTTCGCAAGATGATTTCTATAGACTCTATAGGTTGGTTTCTCTTTTCTAAGGACTCAGTTCTATGAACCCATTTCTATGGACTCTGTAGGTAGATTTCTATAGACTCTGCAGGCTTGAAATTAGCAGGTTCAACAAGTTCAATGGCTTCAAACAGGCAAGTTCTCTCAAAGGAGCAAGTTTCCAACACTTAGGCATTTTCAGAATTGGTTCAGTGTCTTGGTTCAACCAAAATTGTTCATCGGCAAGCTTCTAGGCAAGGATTAAACCATTAAACCGTTGAACCTTGAACCAAAAAAAAGGGTTCAACGGGTTTAAAGGTTCAACGTCATCGGCAAAGAGTTAAGCACTTTGTCAAAAGTTCATCAAGTTCAACTACTTCACGGTTCAATGGCTTCAAAACACTTAGCTAAAAGAAGAAGGCTTGAACCATTGAACCGTTGAACCTTGAACCATTTTGGTTTAAAAGTTTAATGGGTTCAATAGTTCAAAGGTTCAAACAAGCGGTTGGTTCAACTGGTCGGTTCAAACAGTTGATTCAAAAGACTGCCCCAAAGCTGAAGGAACAAGTGCCCTTGCAGAGGGCAGTGAACCGAAGGCAAGTACCCTTGTGGAGGGCAGGGAACATTAGTTCAAAGAGCCAAGAAAAGGTCGAAAGGGTAAGATTTTCTTCAAAAAAGTGAACAAGGTAGAAAGTTGGAATTTATTCAAAAATATTTTCCACGAAAACATGACTAAGGCAAAATCCTTCGGATAAAAGTCCTAAGGAATTCCTTCAGACTTTTATCTAAAGGAATTCACCTGAAAGACAAAGGCCCAATGCCCAAAAGAAAAAAGACAAAGTGAAGGAATTCCTTTGGACTCTTGTCAGAAGGAAAAATTTGAAGGAAAGTGGATGAAACAAAGAAAAGAATTCCTTCAGACATTTTGTCTGAAGGAATTAACTCGAGGACTCCCTAAGAGAATGAAGCCCGAAAGTTGCTTGAAAGATCCCAAAGGGTAGGTACCCTTGCGGGGGGTTCTCAGCACCAACAAAAAGGACCTTTCTCAAAGCCCAAAGGGACACCTTCCCTTCGCGGCATTCCAAGGACAGAAGGCCGAAGGAATTACAAGCTTCATAAGACTTAGCCAAATAAAGCAAGCAGCGATTGAACCAAAGCAGATAATGAACCAATGAACTGATTGAACCTTGAACCAAAAAATTTCAAAGTTAAATGGTTCACAAATTCAATAGTTTAAAGGAAATCTTAGACACAGGCAAAACACGGATGATTCCAGAGACTAGTTCGAAGGATGGTTCAACCAGACAAAGCAAAGAAATGAATAAACAAAGGAAGCAATTGAACTAGGGAGCTGAAAATTATTGCCTAAATCACCTGAACCATTGAACCTGATGAACCAATGAACTTTCACAAGTTCAAAGGTTCATGGTTCAACATCGTTCGAATAGCCAGCACCCATCGATGGCCCTACAGATGTCAAATTTAAGGTAATAGAAAATCCATTTATTTTTGAATATGGTGTGGAATTTGAAAAATGAACCAAGTGGCCCATTGATGAGAGATCCAAAAGAGCTAGCAAAGCTAGGAATGTAGCCCTAAAAGCTCAAATTCCAAAAAAAAGACAAAACCTGGGAGAGACAAAGAGGGAAATATCTACGCAACAGTTATTCTAGTAGGTGGAACAGTCTGTAAAGTAGATATTTTGAGCCCTTAAACATTGAAGACATGGCCTATTTATCTCCCTTGGAGTAAAGGCAAAGTGGATGGCTGTGCAAACTTTAGGTGACAAACTAGATGACCCACACCCAAGAGGAGACATTTGAGATGACTTAGCATGCCATGGTTAAGGCAGCTGCCCTATTTCAGCATGGTCCTTAGAAAAAATTGAAGATGCATTCAAATCATTGAATGCAACATGGGCCACCCCATGGAACAAAGTGCCAAACCTTTCTTGGCTAATATGTATTATAAAATCCTATTTTTTGCAAAGGGAGATCTTTTTGATTAAAAGAAGCAAAACTCTGCCAAAATTGAGAGGCTATCACTGAGACTTTGAGCTCAGGTTGTTAATCATTTTTCTTTGTTTGAATGAGAAAGCAAGTTACTTTTAGCTTTTGTGTTGTCATAGCTTGTATCATTTAGGAGACTATTCTTATGTCTACCTTTTGAATGTGTTCTTGTCCATTGAATGAAATAAGCAGAGCTAGTGGAGATAATCAGGAAGATGTCCTGAAGCCAATTATGGGAAGACTTTGTGCTATCTATAATTGCCTTTAGTGTGTTTATTTATTTTCTATTTCTATGTAAAAAACTTTGGGATGACTTTGTGCCCTCATTATCTTTCGCATTTCACTCTTTGGGCAGCTAAAGTGGAGACTTTGTGCTACACTTCATTATGTTAGTTATTGCACCATGTCACCAGTTACTTGTCACTACCTGAAAGAACTCCAGCTATTTGCTATAAGACCCCTTATGAAATAAGAGAAGTGCCTTCAGTGTCTTCACCTAGATTTCTCCTTTGTTTGTGAACATCATCTTTGAAAAAAAGAGATGGATGGTGTTACCCTACCCCCAAATGTTATTTTATGCATATATATATAATATATAGCTCCTTCATATTTATAGGGAACCTCCCCTTGATGAGAGGAGAGATTTGTCCCCTTTTGATGTGGACAACTTGCACATTCAGCTGACCAATCTTCCTTGTTATGGTTGATCAGACCTATTTTGGTCATCAGTTAGCTGATTGACAAAATATTTAGCCAACAATTTTTTGGTGACTCTGCTAGGGAAAGAACAAGCAAGTTGAAGCCTCAAGCTTCAAGTTGAAGTAGTTCCTACCCTTATCCTTTTTTATCCTACAATCTAGAAAATCCATATTATACTAGAAACTAGAGAGCCCAAGGTGTTGTTGGCCCTATTTTTGAGTTAGTACAGCAAGTAAATTTTGATTTGTTTCTTCCACAACTCCAAGCTCAACGATCCAAGAGTGTTCCTCCTACTCGTACCAGGTCACCAACACAAGGTAGAGCTACTTTTTCTACTATTAGCATAACTTTGCCTATACATACTCCACCTAGATTTTTTATCCCACTTTTACATAGTATAATCATGGCAGCTCAAGGCCCTTGGGGTAACTCTTTTGGTCCACTCAATCTTACTCCACCTCTACATGAGCTTCCATGCAATTCAAAGAAGATTTCCCCAAATTATTTGGTGATGGGAAAGTTCATCATAATGAACATATTGTAACCTTTAGCATAGCATGTGGCATGATAGGTGTGGAATTTGAGGACATAGCAGTCAGGTTGTTCATGAAAATGCTACAAGGTGATACTGCAGACTGGTTCTACCATCTACATGCTCGATCAGTGACTAACTGGGATACTCTCAAAGCTAAATTTGAAGCTAGGTTCAAGCCTGTAGAAGATGCACATATCTTGCTAGCCCAGCTCACACAGATGAAGAAGGAACCTCATGAACCTATGAGGGATTTCATTTCCTAGTTTGACAAGTTAAGGAACTGGATTCCTACCATTGCTCAACCAACACCTAAAAATTTCAAATGCTTCTTCATCAACTCACAGTTACCTGAAGTGAGTTTTTTGCTGAGACGGGCTAGTCAAATGGACCTTGCTACTGCTTAGGATTAGGCTACTGAGGTAGAATATGACCTTATCTTGGTAGGAAAGACAAGGAGAGATCCTAACATAGGTAAATCCTCTTCATCTTCTGAATACTCACCTACAGCCACTACTGATCCCATGGTACAGAAGTTGGAAAATGAATTTCTAGCTCTTAGGAAACAAATGGCACAAGGAATGTCATCTAATCCTTCATACAAATATATGCCAAGGAGAAAATTTTAGAATTAGTCATACCAAGGCAATGTTGCCAAAAATCAAGGATAAGCAAATCATCTTCCTCCCCCACGAGGGAACCTGGCCATTGAAGCACCTCCAACCAATTTAGCAGTTAGATATTTAGAAATAGAACATGATTCCTCTTTCCAACCTGAGTATGATCAAGAAAATGATGTTAATCTCTTTGCAATAGACCAAAAAGAATCAGCTGGCGACTCTAACATCAGTTTCTTGAATTACCAGGATGAACCCAGAAGTGAAGGTAAAATAGTTGAAGGATCATATGATGTGTTCACTCGGTCCAAAAATCAGTCAGCCCAACAAGCTAATAAAGAGAAGATAGAGGAGTGACCTCAACTAGCAATTTCAATTGCTAATCATGGAACCACTCTACCTTTCTAGCCAAAGGACTCGGTGACTGCTAAAAAGGTGAGTACCTCAATTGCGCCTTCACCTCTAATTTCAAATTCATAGACCAGTCCTCCCCTTTCTAAAAACCAAAAGGATGAACTCTCATCCTCTGTTCTTAGCTCATTCCATGCATTTGACATAATTGACCATATAAATAAAACCAAAATTTAAATGTTTGAATTTGAATTCCTGCAATCCAATCCTGATCAGTTGGACAAGTTGGGTCGATGTGTAAAGAACCAAACTGTCTCTATAAGACAAGATGTTAAAAAGGTAAATCATGATCCCCCAAAGAACATGCCCATCCCAAAAAATCTTGTCATTAATCCTCCTACTACCCCTATGAAAATAGAGCCTTTCTACGTTTCCCTATTGATAAATGGTCACAAGCTGAGCAATTGCATCATTGATTTCAGAGCTTCAGACAATGTCATGCCTGCCAAAGTGGTAGAATCCCTTGGTCTCACACTGACTAAGACATTTAGGAGATGTTTCTCCATGGAGAATAAATAAGTGCCACTGTTGGGACAAATTAAGGATGTCTAATTTGCATTTGTAGCGTTCTCAGACAAAAGAATCAAGATGACTGTCTTGGTGGCTGACATCCCAGCATCATACGTCATCCTTCTTGGCCAAAGTTTTTGCAAAGATGTTGGTGGTGAATTGAGCATGAATTTCTCTGAGGTGAGAATTTTAGTCAAAGGTGTTATGCAGAGATTGCTCCCTGAGAAGGAAGCAAAATACATGGTTACTCAAACATCAGCACCTAAAGCTCAAATTTTATTTAAGTCTTTAGATATGGGTAATTATTTCTTAACTACAGAGGATGTTCATGTTTCAGCTGATGAAGCTCCTGAATGCGATAGCTTGAAAATGGTTTCAGCTGGAACAATAGAAGAATTGGTGGAGTGCAATGTAAGTGTAAAAGAATCTCCCCCTCCAAACAAAGATGGAACTAAAGAAAAATTAGTGTCTAAGGAGGGATGGATGTTGGAATTTGATAGCAGTAGCTCCTCTACTGGTTCAGGAGCTAAGATTATGTTAATATCTCCCAAAGGAGATATTTTTCCTTCATCATAAAAATTATAGTTTAGCAACACCAACAACACTACTGAATACGAATCTCTTCTACTTAGATTGAAAGCCACTAAAGACAAGGGCGTCAAGCTCCTTCATGCTAATGGAGATGCTGAGCTGGTGGTTTGTTAGGTGAGAAACCTGTACCAAACCAAAAATGAGAGATTGTGCCATTACCATAATCTAGTTTGGGATCAACTGGAAAACTTTGATGCTTTCAGCATCTCTGCAGTGCCCAGAGAATTCAATGATAGAGCTGATGCTTTGGCTATTTTAGTAACTCTTTTGGTTCCTCACCTTGATTTTAAGGGAGACAAGTACACTATTAAACTAGTATTTTGACCAAGTGTTCCTAACAATTCCAATCATTGGCAAGTATTTAATGATGACAGCTAAATCATTGCCTTCTTGGAACAAAAAGGCAATTTCGAACAACTCCACTTTGAAGGCAGTGAACCAGCCCCTGAATCAAATTCAGACGCAGGTGAAGAATTCCTGCAATTTAAAGGGAATAAAATTCCCAAAGGATTGGTTTCCCTTGAGAAGTTGTTTGACAAGCCTGACAGGTTCATCAAATAGCAGCAAATGGATTCAAGCTCTTCTCAAGAGTTTGATCAAGTAAATCTGGGTACCAAAGAAAATCCCAAGATGGTGAACATTGGAAAGTGCTACACTTAGGAAGAAAAGTTCAAGTTCACTGCTCTACTGCCAGTACATTGATGTCCTATCATACTCCCATGATGATCTGAAGTCGCTCAGGCTTGAAGAAATCTACCATGACATTCCTCTCAAAATTGATTCAATGCCTTACAAGTAAAAATCTAGGTAGTACAATCTGAAGATATCAGGTACTATTCTGTTTGAAATACAAAAAATGCTAAATGCTAGGATAATTTTTCCAATCTATCATTCCACATGGATTACAAATATAGTCCCTGTGAGGAAGAAGAATGGTGAAATTTACCTCTGTGTGGGCTTCAAGAATTTAAATTAGTCATCCTTAAAGGATAACTATCCTTTGCCCATCATGGACCAAGTGCTTCAGACCGTGACCAGGTCTGAAATGTTATCAATGCTATACAACTTCTCAGGATACAATCAAGTTAAAGTTGGTGAAGCAGATTAGCACAAAATTTCTTTCACCACACCATGGGGCACCTTTGCCTATCAAAGAATGCCATTTGGCTTGATAAATGTTGGTATCACTTTTTAGAGAGTAATAGACTTTGATTTCAAAGATGAAATGGGTAAGTTCATTATATTATACCTTGATGACTTGACCATTTTTTTAAGCATCGCCCTGACCATGTGTGCCATTTGCAACAAGTGCTGGAACATTGCCGCCAAAATGGCATTTCTTTGAACCCCAAGAAGTCTATCTTTGGGGTGATAGAATGGAAGTTTTTATAAGACATTGTATCTAGAGAAGGCATAAAGATTGACTCAAAAAGAGTCAAGTCCATCTAGGAGCTTACTCTACCCACAAGTAAGACTAAAGTTCACTCTTTCTTCAGAAAAGTGAATTTTTTACGAAGGTTCATCCCTGAGTTTGCTGAGAAGACTCACCACATTGTGGATATGATGAAGGTAAAGGCCACTTTCAGTTGGACTGAAGAAGAGAAATTAGCATTTTGGGACATCAAGACAGCTATTGCCCATGCCCCAATTCTGGTTTGTCCAGATTATACCGAGGATTTCATCATGTATAGTTATGCTTCTAAACACACACTTTCAGCAATTCTGGTTCAACAAAATGAAGAAGGTGTGGAATCTCCTATATCCTTCATGAGCTATCCTCTCAAAGCTCATGAGCTAAAATATTCAAACATAGAGAAGCATGCTTATGCAGTGGTCAAGGTAGTGAAGCATTTTCACTTTTACATTATGAATTCCCACACTACTGCCTTGGTTCCTGATACCATGATTAAATCCATACTAACTTAGCAAGAGTTTGGAACCAAAAGAGGGAACTAGATTGCTAAAATCCAAAAGTTTGATCTAGTCATCAAATTAATGAAGCTAGTACGGGGAAAGGGCCTCTATCAATTGATTGCTAACAACAAACCCAAATAAGTAGAGCATGAAGAAAAAGAAGTACAAAACATGCTAACAGTCCCCTTTATCTCCACTAAAAATGAGTGGTATTCAAGTATCACCCATTTCCTTACTTGTGGTGAGTGTCCAACCCACCTATCTTGTAAAGAAAGGAGGACTATCAAACTAAAAGCTGCCAATTTTGTCATCTGGGACAACGGCTTGTATAAGAGGAGCCTTGATGGAGTGTTCCTTCGTTGCATGGATAAAGAGCATCAAAACCAACTTTTGAGGTCCTTCCACAATTTGGATTCTAGAGGACATTTTTTTCTCCTGTAACTGCCCACAAGATTCTTAGAGCTAGGTATTACTGGCCTACTTTTTTTCAGGATGCATACAAATGGGTACAAAGGTGTGAACTGTGCCAACAGTTCATTAGAAGACCCAAGTTAGCTGCCCTACCTCTCAAGCCAGTGGTGATAGAAGAGCCATTTTAGCAATGAGGAATCGATTTCATTAGTGCTATTAACCCATCTTCAAGTGCTAGACATGATTATGTCCTCACATCCATAGATTATTTCACCAAATGGGTGGAAGCATTTCCAACCAAGCATGCTACTTCAAAAGTAGTATGTGATTTCCTCAAGGAGAACATCATTTCTAGGTTTGGGGTCCCAACTAAGATTATGACAGACAATGCTACTTGTTTCTCTTCTCATGAGATCACTCAATTTTTTTTTACTATGGGATTACCCTCTCCCACTCCTCTGATTATTTCCCACAAGGGAATGGCCAAGTTGAATCAAGCAACAAGAACCTAGTGACCATCATCAGGAAGTTGGTGGATGACAACCAATGAACCTGGCATAAAGCATTAGTTGATGCTTTATGGGCAAACAGAATTACACCTAAGAGGGTGATAGGTATGTCAACTTTCCAACTTTTGTATCGTCTCAATGTAGAAATACCTATCACCCTGGAATTGCCAGCAATGAAATTGGCAAAGGCGGTCAAAGATCAGACATATGAAAGCTCCATTGACAAAAGAATCATGTGCTTGACTAAGCTGGATGAGCAGCAAACTATGGTGGTAGACTACATTACTGCACACTAAAGTCTTTTGAAGAAGCTCTTTGACCAGAAAGCAAAAAATTGAGATTTCCAGATTGGAGATCAAGTCCTTTTATGGGACAAGAGAAGAGAACCAAAGGGAATGCATGGGAAATTTGATTCCCTATGGAGAGGCTCGTTTACTATCCATGAGCTCAATGGTGAAAATAGTTTCCTATTTAAATACCAAGATGGCACGCTCTTTTCTCTGCCTCACAATGGGCAGCATCTAAAGCAATTCAACTCTTGAAGTATCAGATAAGATCTTTTGTACATATGTATATTTGTATAGTCTTTAGTTTTATTTTTTGCTTTTGTGCTTTTCATTTTCATTTTTGGCACCTTTATTTATGGGTAGCACGACTCCATAGCCCAATGGCACACTTAAAGGCACTAGAGATTCTGGTCTCTACTCCCCTTAGCTACTTCAAATTTTTAGCTGAAGTAAGTTCCCCAACTGGAGCCAGCTATTGTTCCCAAAATCTATCACTCATTTTTAGGAAAACACATGAACTATTTTTTGTCTTACAAACCAAAAATTCTCTCTTCCCTTCTCAAAAATTGTTATGAGCCTTCAAATTCTCTATTTTTCAAACTTTTTCAGCTAAGAGACTCTGTAGGCTTAGTTCTACGGACTCCGCAAACTCATTACTACGGCCTCTATAGGAAAGATTATACAGACTCTATAGGAAGAAAACTATGGACTCTGCAGATAGGTTTCTACAGACACTTTCAAGGCTTGAAAACTATGGACTTGTTTCTATGGACTTCATAGGATGATTTCTATAGACTCTGCAGGTTAGTTTTTCTTTTCTACGGAATCAGTTCTATGAACCCATTTCTATGGACTCTACAAGTAGATTTCTACAGACTCTGCAGGCTTGAAATTAATAAGTTCAACAAGTTCAATGGCTTCAAATAGGAAAGCTCTCTCAAAGGAGCAAGTTTCCAACACTTAGTCATTTTTATAATTGGTTCAGTGTCTTGGTTCAACCAAGATTGTTCATCGGCAAGCTTCTAGGCAAGGATTGAACCATTGAACCTTGAACCAAAAAAAAGGGTTCAACAGGTTCAACGGGTTCAATGGGTTCAAATGTTCAACATCATCGGCAAAGAGTTAAGCGCTTTGTCAAAATTTCATCAAGTTTAACCGTTTCACGGTTCAATGGCTTCAAAACACTTAGCTAAAAGAAGAAGGCTTGAACCATTAAACCATTGAACCTTAAACCATTTTGGTTCAAAGGTTCAATGGGTTCAATAGTTCAAAGGTTCAAACAAGCGGTTGGTTCAACCGGTCAGTTCAAATGGTTGGTTCAAGAGACTATCCCAAAGCTGAAGGAACAAGTGCCCTTGCGGAGGGTGGTGAATCGAAGGCAAGTGCCCTTGCGGAGGGTAGTGAACATTAGTTCAAAGAGCCAAGAAAAGGCTAAAAGGGTAAGATTTTCTTTAGAAAAGTGAGCAAGGCAGAAAGTTGGAATTTCTTCGAAAAGATTTTTTGTGGAAAAATGACTAAGGCAAAATCCTTCAGACAAAAGTCTGAAGGAATTTGAACAAAAGATAAAGGCCCGATGCCCGATGGAAAAAGACAAAGCGAAGGAATTCCTTCAGACTTTTGTCTAAAGGAAAATTTTGAAGGAAAGCAGATGAAATAAAGAAAAGAATTCCTTCAGACATTTTGTCTGAAAGAATTAACATGAGGACTCTCTAAGAGAATGAAGCCCAAAGGCTGCCTAGAAGATCTCGAAGGGTAGGTACCCTTGCAAGGGGGTTCTAGGCACTAACAAAAAGGACCTTTCTCAAAGCCTGAAGGAACACCTTCCCTTTGGGGCATTCCAAGGACAGAAGGCCAAAGGAATTACAAGCTTCAAAGGACATAGCCAAATAAAGGAAGCAGCGATTGAACCAAAGCAAAGAATGAACCAATGAACCGATTGAGCCTTGAACTAAAAGAGTTCAAGTTAAATGGTTCACATGTTCAATAGTTTAAATGAAATCTTAGACACAGGAAAAACATGGATGATTCCAAAGACTAGTTTGAAGGATGGTTCAACCAGACAAAGCAAATAAATGAATAAACAAAGGAAGCGATTAAACCATGGAGCCAAAAAAGATCACCTAAATTACTTGAACTATTGAACCTGATGAACCAATGAACTTTCATAGGTTCAAAGGTTCATGGTTCAACATGGTTCGAATAGATAGCAACTATCGACTGCCCTACAGATGTCAAATTTAAGGTAATAAAATATCCATTTATTTTTGAATATGGCATGGAACTTGAAAAATGAACTAAGCAACCTGCTAATGAGAGAGATAAAAGAGCCAGCAAAGCTGGGAACGTAGCCTCGAGAGCTCAAATTATAGAAAAAAGACAAAACTTGGGAGAGACAAAGAGGGAAATATATATGCAGTAGTTATTCCAGTAGGTGGAACAATCTGCAAAGTAGATATGTTAAGCCCTTAAACATTGAAGACACAGCATGTTTGTCTCCCTTGGAGTAAAGGCAAAGTGGATAGCTGTATAGACTTTAGGTGACAAACTAGATGACCCAGACCCAGGTGGAGACATTTGAGATTACTTAGCATGCCACAGTTAAGGCAGCCACCTTGTTTCAGCATGGTCCTTAGACAAAATTGAAGACGCATTCAAAGCATTGAATGCAACATGGGCCACCCCATGGAACAAAGTGCCAAGCCTTTCTTGGCTACTATATATTGTAAAATCCTATTTTTTGCAAAGGGAGATCTTTTTGATTAAAAGAAGCAAAACTCTGCCAAAATTGAGCGGCTATCACTGAGACTTTGAGCTCAAGTTGTTAATCATTTTTATTTGTTTAAATGAGAAAGCAAGTTAATTTCAGACTTTGTGTTGTCATATCTTGTATCATTTAGGAGACTGTTCTTATGTATGCCTTCTGAATGTGTTCTTGTCCATTGAATGAAATAAGTAGAGCTAGTGGAGATAATCAAGAAGATGTCATGAAGCCAATGTGGGAAGACTTTGTGCTGTCTACAATTGCCTTTAGTGTGTTTCTTTATTTTTTATTTTTGTGTAAAAGACCTTGGGATGAGTTTATGCCCTCTTTGTCTTTCATAATTCACTCTTTGCATAGCTGGAGTGGAGACTTTGTGCTACACTTCATTCTACTGGTTATTGCACCCTATCACCAGTTACTTGTCACTAACTGAAATAACTCTAGTTGTTTGCTATGAGACCACTTTTGAAAAAAGAGAAGTGCCTTCAGTGTCTTCACCTAGATTTCTCCTTTGTTTGTGAACATCATCTCTAAAAAAAGAGAGATGGATGGTGTTACCCTACCCCTGAATGTTATTTTCTATATATATATATATATATATATATATATATATATATATATATATATATATATATATATATATATATATATATATATCCTTCATATTTATAGGGAACCTCCCCTTGATGAGAGGAGAGATTTGTCCCCTTTAGATGTGGTAAACCTATGCATTCAGCTGACCAATATTCCTTGCTGTGGTTGATCAAACCTATTTTGTTCATCAGTTAGCTGATTGACAAAATATTCAGCCAACAGAATATAATTCATTGTGATGATAATGTTTGAGGTTATTCTAATTCTTAATGTAAGCTTTTTGTCTAGCCCACCATCTCAAGACATTTATTATTAAGGTCTCATTGAGAGCCTCCATACTTTCCCATTCATTTAGAAAGACTATCTCCATTTGTGTGATATATGCTCTCAAGTCACCTGTTATGAAGAATTTTGGGAGGTTCTTTTGGGATGATCCCTTCCGTAAATGAACTGATATTTTAATCTAGTTTTATGTCTACTTTGGGATTTCTTTTTCTTGTATTATTTTATATTATTTTTCCTTTGTTATGGAAAAAAAAAATTATCATGGTATTGTGCATTTTCTTGGTGGTATATATTATCTATGATATGATGTGTTTGGTGTATTGTGCAATATCATGAGTATGTTTTTATTCTATAGTAGTGCATATTTTATCTACCATCTTCCTAGGCTTATGCAGGATCATAAAATCTATCCTCTAACCTATAATAGTATTCAAACTTGTCATCTTCTATATAGTAAACTTCTTAATTTTCTTCTTGGTCTATAGTATGCATTTATTTCCATGGAATTATTTTTAGAGATAAGAGTATAGAACCTTGTTTCTTGGGTGCCATACAACCATGCCTTGGTGTCATCTTCCATATCTGACTCCAGTTACTCCTATTCTAGGGAAATTTCTCCCGCTTCATTTGGCTCAAAGTCTTCATCAGAATATGGAACTTTTTTTATTGCATATATTCCTTATAGGTCATCAAGTTAATCATCATTGTCTTTGTTTTCCCATATTGCTTATATCCATGCAGTACTCATGTTGGTCTCTAATGTGATTTTGGGCTCAATTGGAGCCCATGTCATCATAGATTAAGCTAATTAGTCAACTGGGGTAATGAGTGATGTGATTTAGGCCAAAATGAGCCCTATGAATGTAATTCTTACTCTAAAGGATATTAATTGAGGCTAAATCACTTCATTTAGGGTTTAGGGTTTAAAATTTAAGGTTTGGGGTCCAATCATGAAGGTAATTGAGATGTTTGAACTCATTTGTGACTAAAAAAAGTGATTTTGGGCCTAATTAAGCCCAATGTCATCATAAATTGAGTAAATCAATCAATTGGGCCAATAAGTAATGTGATTTACATTAAATTGAGCCATATGAACATAATTAAATGGGGTTAAATCAATTGATTTAAGGTTAATAGGGTTTAAAATTTAAGGTTTAGGGTTTAAGTTTTAGGACTTAGGCCTTAGGGTATATGGGGTTTAGGTTTTAAGGTATAAGGTCTAATTTCAAAGGTGATTAGGGATAAATTGGGCTCCTTTAACCTATTTACTACTACAAAATGTGATTTTGTGCTTAATTGGCCCCCATGTCATCACAGATTAAACCAATTAGTCAATTAGGGCAATGAATAATGTGATTTAGGCTAAATTGATCCCTATGAATGTAATTATTACTCTAAAGGATGTTGATTGAGGCTAAATCAATTGGTTTAGGGTTTAGGGTTTAAAATTTAGGGTTTAGGGTCTAGTCATAAAGGTAATTGAGGATAATTTGAGTTAATTGAACCTATTTGTGACCATAGAATATATTTTTGGGTTTGAATAGCCCCTATGTCATCACATATTAAGTGAATTGGGCAATTGGGGTAGTTAGTGGTGTGAGTTAGACCAAATTAAGCCCCGAGAACCTAATTCTTAGTCTAAATGATGGTAATTGGGACTCAAATGACTTGTTTAAGGTTTTAAGAGTTTATAATTTATGGTTTATGTTTTATATGGTTTGGGGTTTAGGGATTAGGGTTTAGGTTTGAGGGTATAAGGTCCAAGAGATCAAGTTTTTAGTGTTAAAGGTTGTTTATGCATACATCTAATACCATGTACATGGTTTTGTTAATATTAAAAAAAAAATTACCAATGTCCTCTTTTTTAGATCAAGAGTTATGTCCCTTGGGTACTCTACTATGTTTTTTTGTACACATTTCAAGTCTATTTTTTACTAATTTGATGTATGTTTCCACCCTCAAAATTAAAAAACTTTGTCTACTCTTGGTTGACTAAAGAGTGCATGCCTATTTTTTAAAATTTTATCATTGTACCCACTTGGTACTACACATCAACCATGTGTATTTTTTAATAATTAGATTGTTTTACCCACCCTCAAAAGTTGACAACTTTGTGCAATCATGGGTGACAGCTTTCATAATAACAAGAAGTTCAAGCACAAAATGCTAGAGGAATTAGAAGTGTAGAGAGAAAAGAAAAGGAAGCGAATGCAAAAACTTTGTGAAATTAAGTAAACTATCCCTAATGAATTTAATGTCACAAATAATTATGAAACAAACAATGATATTATACCAAATTTTAAAAGTACAATTGACAATTCTAATAGTATACCAAATTATAATACAAGTTCACATTCAAATTTTATGGTTTTTAATTTTGGTGATGATGATAGAATGCATGATGATGTAAATTTCATGCAAACATTGATTAGTGAAAGTAACAATCAAGAAAAAAACTATGGGAGCACCATCAAATGAAGAAACTATTAATGAATAAAATAATATGGAAGTAACAAATCAATCAAATTTACCGCTAAGAACACCTCCTAGGATTTTGAAAAGAAGACCCATGTATTTAATTTAAATTGATGAAAACATTTTGAAACCAATGCCTAAAAAAAAAATTTGGATGCCATATGAGAAGAAAAGCTAAAAGAATTTGGGACTGGCACTTTCAAATTTAAATAAAACTCAAAGATGCTAATTATTTATTACATTGATGAAAGTGCATAAGATGAGACCTACAATGAACACTCTAGGACTAAGAATATCTAATATTGATCGTGTAAACAAGGCAATTGTTGAAATTTTTTATAATGCATGCCATCAAGTAGGTGTGAATAAATGCACTAAAGATGGTAATGTTAACCAATGTGTTATTACAACTTATATGGTAATTTTTCAAATAAAGAATAAATGATTGATTAGACAAACAAGCCAAACATTCAACATAAACAGAAAAAACTAATGAAAGTAATTGGGAGATGTAAAAGACTTGATGTTTTTGATAATGATGACTTGTGGGCATTCTCTAGTATACTCCCATAGAAATACAATGCTATAGTCAATTCCCTAAAATATTTACTTGTAAAATTTTACAAAGATAACACAAAGGTATCACCTAATATTAGATATGTAGTGAAAACAATAATTACTTCTCGTAATCATGAACCACATCCTAAACATTTTTTGTCTATGATTCAAACACAATTATACTCTAAATTTGTTAAAAAATATCCATGTATATACATTAGTCAAAGATATTTTTAAATGGTCAAACTTTTCTATGAGAAAATCAATCACACATTCACTACTTGTTATTGTAGGCAACATGTTTAATTTTTTATGCATTATGATATTTTTCATCATGTTCATTGTACCTTACATACTGACAACATTTTTCATGAGAGTGGAGTGGAAACCACACCAAAATAAACAAGGCGATTTATTCCATCCTTTTTTTTAAAATATGAAATGGATAAAAAAATTTATAATAGGGCATGTTTGGATGGAACTTGTAGGATTTGTGGTGGATTGCCAAAATTAAAAAATTGTGCCTATGAGGAGAGTACACATAGAATTAGACAAGAATTGGTTGGTTTTAGTAAATATAAATATGTGACATATCAATTTAATTATATAAATGAATCTAAAAGGTGTGATTTTATTACAAAACAAATACCTATTTCCAAATTTATGGATAAATTCATAGAGGAAATTGTATATGAGTATGCAAGGCACACACATAGAGCTTGATGGCTTGATGAACAATTCAAGTTAATTAAGGAAACATTCCCACTTGGTAATATTGTTTTAGTAGTTGAATTTGTAGATAATTACACATTACAACCACAAAGAAAGGTTTAGTCACAATACTAAAATTTAGTACAGGTTTCCCTTTTTGTCCATTTAACATTCATGCATTCACCTGATAGTAGAGAGCATGATCAAAAAATATTAAGGGAGTACCACTTCTATGTCAACAATTATTGAACACAGTATTTAGAGTATGTAAAAGGTTGTTTTTAGATGTTATATGTCAAGTTGAGTGAAAATAACATTAATTTCAATCAACATTATATTTGGTTAGATAATTGTACATCATAATTTAAGAATGCACTAATGTTCTACTAGCTGAGTGAGATGCATGTGACAACCGGTGTACAACATATTTTGAGTTTCACTAAAATAGGCCATGGAAAGGGGGAGCATGATGATGTAGTATCATGTGTCAAAAGATCACTTTCAAGATATAATTTAAATTTTGAAGATGTCATTGATTTGACATATGCAAAAAATATAGTTGAATGGTGTAATGAAAATATGGGCCATGGTGCTCAACAAAAGTCCACTATTTATAGATATTTTTGGCTAACAGAGGATGAAAAATTTGAAATATATGAATATTTTATGATATTAATAAGATCAATTCAGTTACACTCATTTATTATATCAAACGTAGGTTCTTGGATGGTTCATGTGAGGCACATGACATGATTTTATTTTGCATACATTGACTTTGCTTGGAACGAGTGTGAGTCATAAGAATGGTTGGATGAATGGAGTTGTAGGCCTCTAGCTCCAATTGACACTTATTAGGTTCCACCAGCATTAAAACTTATATATCTTACATCATCACATGACTTTGACAATGTATCTCATCTAGTGAAACCAGACCTACCATATATTTAACATGTGTTTCATGTATTGAATTTGGTAAATATTTCAGCAGATCATGTTAATAAATCATGTTTTTTTTTTTTGTGATGCATGGCATGTTTATGAAATTATTTTATATTGGGATAAGGAATAGGGGTAAAACTAATATTTGTGTTGGTGTGTAGATGAAAAATATAAATTGACTTTTGTGGTCATAGATGAGGAAAACATTCACCATCCCATTGGATTTGTGGTGATTATTAGAACTTGGATTCGATGCTATCCTATCAAAAATTCAAATGTATGGTTACTTATTAGCTATCAATTACATAGGAAGATACTCCATTATTCAAATTTGGTACTTGAAACAAATGTTTAATTGCACAAATATCGAGGTACACTGTTAAAAAGGACTTTATAGAAGGTTCATGAATATGTTCATGAAGTAATTCTTGCTACTATAAAGAATAGATTTGATCCTAGTGGTTCCTTAGATTTAACTCCCAAGATATGTTGACTTCTCAAATGCAAATATGTTTACTTTTATCAAATTTTATAAATTTTAGTTTAACTACATATTAACATGTTTTTTGTAGGTTAGTAGAGCCAAATTAGCTTCCACCTACACGTGGTTGGCACTATTACTAGAGAGTTCCATATTATCAATGATAAGAGAAGATTTAAATTCATGTATATTATTGATTTTTATACCTTATATACACTTTATTATTCCTACATGATACTGATTCCACACTTGACCCTTCACTTACACACTCCTTCATGCATTGACTAGCTCATTTGTAGGAGTATTCATGTTCCATTAAGGTCATTTATCCATATTGGGCATGGAATTAAATTAAATTTAATATAATTCAATTATTATAAAATTTTATAATCTGATATATCCTTCAAATTTAATCCATTTATCCTTGGTGAGGCCGTACTAGCTGCCCACTCACTCAATTAGGCCTAAAATAAGGCCTACCTATACACAGT